>JBAMAW010000809.1:0-69557 GCA_037043295.1 Amiota minor | reverse complement strand
AGGCAAACGTAAACTGGGAACCAAATTTAAAAAGAATCTTAGCAGTGTAGGGATCATTAAATTCTTTAGACCATCTTTTAATAAAGTCGAAAATACTCTTAGCTTTATTAATAGTTAATGAAATATGATGGTTGAAACTCAATTTAGAGTCAAAAATCACACCAAGGCCACTGAAAGTAGAAACACGCGCCAGTGAATTATTGTCGATCGTATGAGAAGCTAAATAAGGTCTCTTACGATGAAACGTCATGAACATGCATTTAGCGCAGTTTAGCACCAGAAGATTACATAAACACCGAAATTAGAGTGAGATTAGGTCTCCTTTAGTCTAATTTGCGAGGAGATATTGTTAAACGACAGGCAGAGTTTGACATCATCAGCATATATTAGAATACGAGAGTATTTCAAGAAAAGACACAGATTGAACATTAATACCCCAAGATGGCTACCTTCAGGAACACCAGAAGTGACTTCAACCTGACTAGAAAGAGTGGAGTTAAAAACCACTCGTTGAATTATATTTTTTTAAATAAGAAGAAAACCAATAAAGATGATGTTGCGGGAAGCCTAAAAGGTCAAGCTTAAGTAAAAGCAGATCATGATTTACAGAATCAAATGCTTTGCTGAAATCTGTGTAAATGACATCAGTTTGAAATTTTCCGCTGAAACCAAGATGTACAAAACGGACACGGAGAAATAATAAATTTACAGTGGTGATAAAGAATTGAAGTAATAATTTTTTCAAAACAACTTTAAAGTTTTGCAATACCTCTGTTATTGTATATGTCAGGTAACAAACCTTTTTTGGAAAATATGCTTAATAGCGCTAATGATGAACAACGTGATATTATATTGTAGACAGTGTTTTACGAGAAGTTTACAATCATGATACTGGTAGCAATGTATTTTGTGTTAACGCAGGTTGTAGGAAAACTTATATCGAAACAGCAATCATTCGTAAATTAAATTCATTAAATTTTCGTTGTACACCCACAGCTTTCAGCGGTTTCACTTCTACTCTCTCGATTGGTGGGACCTTACACTTTGTGTTAAAATAACCAATTCCATTATTAGAAAAGTCAGTTTCAAATATCAGTCCTAACAGTAGTCAAGGCAGATTCCTCAACTCTGCGTCCCCGATTATAATCGACGAAATTTCATAGTTTCCTCTTTATGCTTTGAAATAAATTGATAGATTTCTTATATCTTTTGGTAACGGTGAAATAGAATAGTTAACCGAAAATCAATAGATTGCGATGTGTTAACAGGTGTAGCGCGTAGTATTCGAATTTTAACTCCCCATATTCATTTGACTTATTCGGGAACTCTTTTGCCGTTCAAATTTCAAAGAACTCAATTTTCATTCACTCCAGCTTTTGTAATGACTATAAATAAATCCCAAGGTCAAACATTTCAAAAAGTTGCAATTTTGTTGAGTTTACTTTAGTCACGGACAATTGTATGTTGCCGCCAGTAGAGTTCGGTCATTCAATCGTCTGCGATTTTATATTTCTGAGACATCACATTAGGGCCATTTATCACGTGATAGTAGAGTTTTCACAAAGAACACAAATGTTTTTTTAGAATGTGGTCGATTGTGTCGGCCGCGGGTTCCCCTAGTATCATATAATAATTCCATTTTATTTATGTAAGGAATTTCTGTAATATTCACCGAATTTTTTTTTTTTTTCCTTTGTTGCACAAGACGAAACATTTGAAATCATTCCATCGAAAAGAAGAGGTGTTAAAATCCATTTGAGACTATGTTTAACATAAATTGTTCATTTGAGCTTTTGCTAGATTTATATCTTTTTTTATGCATCATACTGCAGTTCGTTATGTTAAACATCAGCTCACGGTAAGGGAAGCATAATTTATAATGGACAAGGTAAAAACAAATTATGAGAAAAAAATATTGAGAAAATAAAAGCCTTTCACTCCGCATTGGTGTCGAACTTGCGATTATAAATATGTCGGAAAATTTGAGATTCTAGTGTGAAGGGTGCGTTCTGTTAGTGTAGGAAAGTGGTTCAGCTCTGAGTGTGGAGAGTTGCGCAACTGGTTCTGTGGTGTATAACACCGATAAGTGTGGGACAATGGTCGAGACTGTTGTCAGATTCTGGTAAAAAGAACAGTGTTAATCAATAAACAAAAAAAAACGCGAACAAACACAAAAGACTCGCGGCACATTTTAAATCCGAGAATATAAATAGTAATGAAGAAAATTAACGATTCGACAAATACATAAGTATGTGAGCCGAGCTCTTACCCAACACGCACCACAGACGCCAGCTGTAGACAGTAAACTTAAAAAGCAGTAAATGAAGCTGCCAGCACACATGATGACGAAAATGTAAAATTTTACCATACCACAACAGTGGATGTCTTTCATGAATTGGGAATGCAAAAATGCTCCATACCGTCTCATTACTGATGACATAATGTCCTAATTGAATTTATGTGATTTCGATTACGTACACCAAACACAGTCATGTCGATACCTTTATTTACATATACATAAACACATAACACTCGGCGTTGCTCAAGCTAGAGTGGGGGTCACAAGTGGTGGATAGTGGACGGCTTGCAGATGTGTAGGTTAGCTACGAATATTGAATAAGCAGTCCCCGACCAATGAGCGACGAAAATGGAAGGGGTAGTTTAAAAGACTACATACTCCAGTCAAATTTTCGTGACAGGGCGAGAGAAAACCGCCCTTTAATTAAGTTTTTGTTTGTTTATTTAACCAAATCCAAGACCATCTGTTCCCAGATTGGGCGTCTTCTTGGTCGGCGTCTGAACCTGAAAGGTCGGCTGTATTAGACAGCCTGTCGGTAGGCTTAAAAAACGATATGGGAAGGCACCCAGAAATAAAACCACTATGAGTAAGAAAGAAGGAAGATTATTTAGAGGGTGCAAGCGGACCCCGGGTCGTCGTCATCAAGCAACCGCAAGGCTACGGAGGTGTACTCGGCCACCGTAGCAGATAATGCTACGAGAATAAAAACTACTGCAGCGATGGATTTTGGTCATCGGACAAAGCTACAAAAGCAGCCGGGGAAGTGGACGATCCTTTCAGGCGCAGCAGGTATACTCTTCGATCACCAACAAGGTTAGGCGATCAATTGGTAATGAGTCCATCTTACATCATCAACTTGGAGCTACCCACATCCACTTTCATCAGCTTGGGGAGAAGATACGAAGCTTAACATGTATGCTGGAAGAAAAGAATACTGACGGCAAGCCAAGGCGCTCTATAAACCAGCTTATGAGGGATACGGTAGAGAGCATATGAGCTCTCTGCCAAAGAACAAAGGGACGAGAAAGCAAAGGAGGTTTTTAGGAAAAATAACTTCTCTCAGACTTCCCCTTGGCTGCGACCTGCCGAAAGACCAAGTGGAAGAAGCCAAAAAGTGTACCATGGAGCATGGAGCGTCCCGCAAGACGGCAACGACTCCAAAGCCAACCCCTAATACAAGCAGAATCCCGAAGAAGGAAAGAAGTCGGGATAAGGATGGTCGCAAGTTGCCCCAAGTACCTGGCCGGAAAAAACGGGATAAGGGCATCAAATCGAGGCCGTATGCTCTCATCACTTTGGCATCCGCGAATTCATCTTATGCTGATATCTTGAAGAAGATCGGAAGTGAGCCAGCGCTTAAGAGCCTAGGTGAAAATGTCAAGGCTGTTCGACACACCGTTAAGAATGAGTTGCTAGAGCTCAAACGAGTGCCAGATCGAAATGCGTCAGAGTTTCAGACGGCGGTGGAGGAAACGCTAGGCAATGCGGCCAAAGTCTTGCCAAAAACGCACACGGTGATGATTCAGCTTAGGGATCTGGATGAAAACACAACCGCAAAAGAAGTGTGTGACGCCCTACATACACAGTTTAAGATACGTCATCCAGATGAGTTATCGGTGCGCAATATAGGGATTGTACATCGGGGCACACAGACAGTCTATATCGGGTTGCCTGTAGTGGATGCCAACAAGGTGTTGAGTGCGCAACGAGTCCGCATAGGTTGGGTATCCTGCAGAGTACGGGATTGCACCTAGAACCATCAAGCGCAAAACTGTTAAGGACGTGTAGACCGCAGTAACCTATGTAGGAGATGCGGGCAGGAAGGCCATAAGGCGGCAATGTGTAAACTTGAGCCAAAATGTGCGCTTTGCAGTGGTAACCACGCAGCTGGAAGTGCCCGTTGTTCGGAACACCAAAGGGCAGTTAAAGTTAAGAAAACAGGAGGACGATGAAAATCGCCCAACTTAATCTAAACCACTGTGTGGCAGCCCAGGACTTGCTGCGACAAACGGTATTCGAACAACATCTCGACCTTGTCCTAATAAGCGAGCAATATCGCAACTTGAGAGGACTTGAGTGGACGTCGGACGCTTTCTGTAAATCGTATATATGGGTCACGAACCGGAAGGCCCTTCAAAGTAGGGCATTGAATCCTCATTCTGGCTTCACATGGGTGAAAGTAAACGGCATTTACTTTTTCTCGTGCTATACGGCCATACGGTCAGGCAAGGGAATGTGCTTCAGGGAGATAAGAGATAGCTGCAACATTGACCCCTGGGTCAATTCCTACGAGGTGGATGGGGCCAAAGTCTGCACAGCCATCAGATCCAGAGTTAATGGCTAACGTGGTTATTACTCACCCACGAGTAGGGAACTCGTGATCCAGTAGAGTACACCAACTCATTTGCAGACATTGAAGAAGTGCCGAAGGTTACAACTGCGGAGCTCTTTAATGCGCTGAGTAAGCAAGGAGATAAGAAAGCTCCAGGGCCTGACGGCATCCCCAACATCGCTTTGAAGGCTGCGATGGAAACGGATCCTGATATCTTCGCGAGAAGACCTTGCTGAAGGTATTTTTCCCAAAATATGGAAAAGACAGAGGCTTGTTCCGTTGCTAAAACCCAACAAGCAACCAGACCTTCCATCCGCGTACAGCCGATTTGCATGCTTGACACCATGGGTAAAATACTGGAAAGTATCATTGCCAAGCGCCTGCAGGACACAATGGAGACACGGAATGCTTTATCTGATGCTCAGTATAGTTTCCGCCGTGGTAAATCGACTGTTGATGCTATCCAAGCAGTAACAGATATTGCGCGTAGGGCAACTAGTGGAACTATGTGGAAAGGTGGAAACAAGGAATACTGTGCAGTAGTAACCTTAGACGTTAAGAATGCCTTCAACACGGCAAGCTGGCAACGTATCATGCAAGCCCTTCACAGTATTGGTACTCCAAGATACCTAATGCAGATAATTTCCAATTATTTCGCAGGTAGGGTGTTGCTGTACAATACTGACGATGGCGTGAAGCAATACAGACCCTACACTATGGAACATGACGTACGACGGGATCCTGAGAATGCGATTACCTTCTGGAGCAACCCTGATTGAATTCGCTGATGACATCGCTCTTGTGGTCGTGGGGAAAAGTATAGAGCAAATACAAGTCCTGTGCAGTTTAGCTACAGCCAAAGTCTGGTCCTGGCTTAATCAAGCTCACCTGGAGTTGGCAGCCGAAAAAACCGAAGCGGTCCTCCTGTCCACACGGAAAGTACGAGAGTCTTTCGTGTTTCGTGCAGGAGATGTCCATATAACCTCCAAGACTTCTATTAGGTACCTGGGAGTGTTAATTGATGCTAGGCTGACCACCAAGGACCACCTGGTCAACGTAAGCAATACGGCAGTTAAAGTTGTTGGAGTCTTATCCCGCATAATGGCAAACATATGTGGGTCCCGACCAAACAAGTGGAGGCTATTAGCCAGGGTAATCGCCTCTATAATGCTTTACGCAGCGGCAGTATGAAAGTGTAAAGTGTTTTGGCGAACCACCCACAGTTGGAAATTTGATGCGACATATGTGTCAATCTCCGGAGAAGTGGCAAACAGTGAAAACTGCTATGTTTGCCATAATAAGTACTCTCCGCACACTGGAACGTGGCAGAGCCGCTGAACGATTGCGTGAGCGAAATAATCGTTTGGCATTCGGTGTCTCGGACTGATTTTTTAGTTTGTTGAAGTTTAGGAACGACCTACTGACAAACAGTACATGAGGAGACCCACAAAACGTGGGACAGACAGACTTTTGAGCAATGATGCTCCACCTTTTCCCTTCCGAAGAAATATTATAAAACAGTTCCGGTGGGACATTAAGGGTTAAAGTCCCGCACTCGGTTGTAGACCGGTGAGGCTTTCGATGCTTTTCTACCGATTTATTAAAAAAAAACAAAATAAAAAACCATAAACACATAAATGTTTGCAATGTCAAAAATAGCAGTAAAACTTCACTTTAACAGTAAATTTAAACGGTAAAGAAATGGATATCGAAAAAAATAAAAACGCAGTTATCTTCTTATATTCAATTTTAATACTTATTCAAGAAAAAAACAACAGTTATCTCATTGGAAATACACACAAAAAAAGGAAAGAAAAAATAAGTCAGATTTTGCGTTAACACATAAATGTTTGCAAAATGCGCAGTAGGATGAAGAAATAATGAAAGAAAAGTAAAGTAACTGTAAAATTTGATTATTTTGACTAAAAAAATAAGCAATCAGCAAATAGTTAGGAATGTGTATTTGCCATTATAAATTAGTCTTTCGTTCAGTTGTGTCCTCAATAGCAATAATAGAAAAATATAAAAAATGCCTGGCTAAAGAATTGGTGAGCTCACATTGAACTAATTTATTTTAATTACTATAGAGGCAAAACTGTTAAAGAATTGTCAGAAATATTCTCTGCCAAATTGAGAACCGTTTATAATATAATAAATCGCGAAGAGAAAGAAAATATAAATATTATGTTTAAACATTTCTCCAGGCCGGCCAAGAAAATTGTCAGGAAGGACAGAATCACATATTCTTAGAGATCTTAACAATAATATTTTAAAGAGACTGACTTCTGCTTCTGAAAATATTTCTCAGCCCCTAGAGTATTGGAGCGGGGTTATATTTTGTGACGAGACAAAAATAATGCTTCACCAAAATGATGGTCCCCATAGAGTTTGGTGGAAACCAAATACAGCGCTCCAAGAGAAAAATGTTATACCAACAATAAAATTAGGCAAGTTGTCAGTGATGGTATGGCTGTATATCCATGCAAGGCGTTGGTGAATTAAGAGTATTCACTGATATTTTGAATAAAGAGCTTTATTTGGATACTCTAAAAAAAGGATTGATGGCCAGTGCTCAAAAGTTTGGAATGGAAGATCCACAAAGACCTAGAAAAATGAATTTCAAATTATATCAGGACAACGACCCCAAACATAAGTCCCTATTGAGCAAAACATGGCTACATAACTGCACCAAAGTCCTCGATGCACCTCCACAGAGCCCTGATTTGAAGCCAATTGAACATTTGTGGGCTCACTTGAAAAAAAAAGGTAGCACAACGGGCGCCAAAGGGAAAAGCTGACCTGATCAGGATTATAAATGAGGAATGACACTTAATTATTGTAGATCAATGCAAAGAAGACTTCAAGCTGTTATCGATGCCAAAGGTGGACACACCAAATATTAGTTAAAAATCAAATTGAAAATAGTTTTTTTCTAATTACATTTCTACGTTGTATGCATTTTGCAATCATTTATGTGTTAACGCAAAATCTGACTTTTTTTTTTTTTTTTGTTTTTCTTTTTTTGTGTGTACTTCCAATGACATAACTATTGTTTTTTTCTTGAATAGTTATTAAAAATTAATATAAGAACATAACTGCGTTTTTATTTTTTTCAATACACATTTCTTTAGCGTTTAAATTTACTGTTAAAGTGAAGTTTTACTGCTATTTTTGACATTGCATACATTTATGTGTTTATGTGTATGTATTCACAGACTTCATGGACTTGAACTACAATATACCACGTTAATTTGGGCTTTGTACGTTTTCGGCAAAATCGGTGAATACGGTGCGATCCAACGAATATCAACTTCAATTTCTTAATGTCATATTTTGATGGTTGTTGATATGCCATTTTTCTCCATCGACCGGCGACGATAGAATGGGTATCCGTCATTTTCAGTAACCGTGTCTAAAATCAATGCTCTGGGACAACGTTTCGAACATTTATCATCAATCATGCACGGTGAGTTCATGTTTAATGATCCACACCGACCTTGGATCACATTCATTGTGATCACTGCAAACTCCAATGTCTCCAATTTAATCCGATCTTATTTTGTGAATCAACCATATCAATAAGTATGCGTGAGGGAGTCTTCTTTTCTGCCATTCGACAAAATTCATTCAGCATTGGACATTGGGCACTGGCCAAATACTTTTTGTTTGACTATGAAAAACATTAATGATATCAGCTTTTGGAAAAGTCTTTATTTCAGAATATGATTGTCTTGATTTTGACGAATCATTAATCTGTATGCATAGTTATTCTTTGCGATAACCATTTAATTTGGAATTCCCACCGCTAATTAAATTTGAAACTTTTGTAATAATTGTTTAACCCATTTACATTAACTAATATTCCATTTAAAACTAGTTGTGTTGTGTTGTGACAGCGTCGCCATCGGCAGCGGATGGCATACGAAATATTTGCAAAGTGCGGACGGCGTCGTCATTGGCATTGTAGAGACTTGAATTTTTACAGAAAGTGTATTTCTATTATATTCTATATATCCCCAACAAATAATTAAATTTTTGGAAAATCCACTGGAAAAGTGTCAATAAAGAGATTACAATTATGCAAGAACAACATGCAGCTTGTGTGTTATAAAACTGTTTATAACAACAACGTGTAAGCAACTAACTTGTGTGTGTGCACACACGCGAATGTACGAAGAAAAGAGAAAGAGAAACACACAGAAGCTCCCAATTGATCTAATTTTATGGCAAGAGAGGACAGACGGAAATCGTAAACACATTGTTTAACACAACAACAACAATTACACACGGCACAGAAATCAAAAGTAATATACAGGCGGACAGATTGACATACAATCGTGCCATGACCCTTCCCCGCACACGTTGTACACAAGCAAAATGAAATTGTACAATCGATCGCATAATGTGTGGCCGGCATTACGAACTTCTGGACAAACATAATATTGTATGTAGTTATATATGTTTTGAGATGATCTCTCTCTGTTTATTTTTAAGAAGTTTCACTTCTATCACGTGTACGTTGGCACACGCGCAATTTTTTTTTTGTTTTGTGTCAAATTGAACTGAAATTTATATACTATAAGTTACTCATTAATGTCCATGAAATGCGTAAATTTCCAGACCCTAGAATTACTGGATCGTATAACTCCCATACAAACCCTAACCCAAATGTAAGTTTTTATTAGGAAAACACTTTTGTTTTTCGTGTTATCGAACTGAAATCGGGAAAAAGCTCCCATACAAATATTTCGTTCTTAGTGGTGAAATGCTGTACGTGTACTGAATATACCATAAACAGTAGTCAAATCAATAATCAAATACTGTGGAAACTCTATATAACGATTCTTAAGGGACTGGGCATTTTACGGCGGTATAAAGAGTTTTCGTCAAATAGAGAAAAGTTTTTCTTCGATTTAATCGATTTAATTTTACTATTATAAAACATATGTACATACTTATTTATTAGTAAAGTATAAAATTTACAAATAATAAACATTAATATTGATAAATAAGTATATGTAACGATTATTTCGTATAGTCTGTTATCTTTGTGTGACGTCTTTCGCTGCTCCAGTATTTTAGTTGTATTTCCTTGTGTATTTTATTCATGTCTTGGGATACTGTGCAGAAAATATCTCTGATCTACAAAGCTATATTAGGAGTAGACGATAACGTGGCTACAACAGCTTCACTCACAAATGATGAAATTCTGGATTCAGTGAGAAAAACTGAGGAAGAACAACAAGAGGATGATCTTGAGCCTCCACCAAGCACTAAACAAGTACTCGATGCAGCGAAATGATTAGAAAAATACTTCTTTTATAACCAAGTTTTTTTTTTCTTTGTTCTTCTATATTGTAGACACGGTACAAGGATTGAGTCCAAAGCGTCTTCCAACATCACTTATCTTTTTTGCCGCCTATATTGCGCGTATTAATAAAACTTTTTCGTTAATACACACAGATTTCCTCTTACCGTATAGACAACGCATAACAATCTAATGACAGTCCAGAATCTTTGGTACGTATTAGAGAACTGCATCACTTGCTTACTATTAGTGAGTAACATTGAATTTCGTTCTCATTTTTGCCAAAGCTTTGTAGAGTATAAAAAAAAAAAGCATAAAAAAGAGGATAAACAAATGTGAAAAAAAAAACGTCGTCGAGGTGTTTATTTTGTTGTCGTTATTTAAAGTGGGTGTAATGCTATATAGCGTGTATCATTGTATGGATACCAAGGTAAAACAACCACAGTCAAGAAATTTCGCCGTTTTAGGGAATTTGTCGTTAAATCGAATAACGTTATATAAAGTTTCCACTATATTTCTGATAGCTCTATTACAGAGTGTAGACAAAAGGTATATCAACTTCGGCATAAGTTAAACTTCTTTATACTTGTTCCAATTAGTTTTATATACAAGGTCGTTCGCAAAGTAAACGAGTCAATTTTAAAATCTCTATTTATACAAAGTAACGCTATCTTTTGACGGGAGACGAGTTGGAAAGGTACTTCCCTTACTGACGTTCTGTCAAAATTTCATGGCCAACGGATAATTAGAAGCCTTGTTATTGCTTTATAAGTGACAGTGTGTTTTGGTTTGTCTGTTTGAAATATAGCAAAAAACTTAGCACCGTGTCTTTAAAAACCTGATGTTGTTTCTCGCAGATTTACCATGTGGTATAACTATTTTGATTATTTTCTTAACGGTGTTGTGAAATATAGTGAAAAATAATTGTAAAACGTTATGAAATATATTTATACTTTATACTTGAACTAGCGTTAACCGGCGTGCGTTGCTACACCCCCTATGCGTTAATTGGGTGTTTCTTATAAAAAGCTTTGTTGTAAAATGTGTAATTAATAATTTACAATATATTTTAATATTCTATTATAACCTAAGTAACTTTAAGAATCATTTGTTCTTTTAAAAAAAATCGGTTCAGTATATTTTGCACCAAATAAAAAAAAAATTTAAAAATGGCATAAAACTATCTATATCTGGACAACAGCGCTACCTACCAGATCCAAATGTAGCAAAGAACCTGACTGTAACTCCATGCGGGGTCATACTATATTTTGAGTGCATTTTTATATATATAGACTAGAGTACACAGCCCGGCGTCGCACAGGCAACCGAAATCCTTAAACTTGTGTGATCAGTACGATCATGAATAGAAAAGTTGAATTATTGGGACTATGCATTAATTTTAAAGGTTGCACACAGATGGCGTTATTTACAACAGTATCGCATCTGGCAATACTGTAACTATATTCATGTCAAAGCCTCATCATTAGGCTTTGTTTACCAGTATCTGTCATTTCGCTGAAGTGTACACAACATAGTTTTTTTGTGCTCCGAGTATGTCAACTTTCGTGCCGTCAAAACGCAATTTGCGGGAAGCCTTGCTTTTTTGCTTCAATTTGAAGAAAAATACCACCCAAGCCCGTCAATTGCTGTTGGATGCCTACCCGAACCATACTCCATCGATTTCAACCTGTGAGTACTGGTTTCGACGCTTCAAAAGTGGTGTTTTTGATACCGAGGACAAGGAGCGACCTGGCCAGCCCAAAAGGTTCGAAGACGCAGAATTGGAGGCATTGCTGGACCAAGACCCGTGCCAAACGCAAGAAGAGCTCGCCGAAACGTTGGACGTTGACCAAGCAACCATTTCCAGACGTCTCAAAGCGATGGGAATGATCCAAAAGCAAGGAGTTGAAGCCGAGAGACGTCGAACGCCGATTTTTCACGTGCGAATTGCTGCTTGAACGACTTGGCCGGAAGGGTTTTTTGCATCGTATTGTGACTGGCGACGAAAAGTGGATCCATTACGATAACCCAAAGCGTAAAAAACATATGTCAAGCCCGGCCAACCGGCGCCATCGACGTCCAAGCCGAATATTCATGGTTCAAAGCTCATGCTCTGTATTTGGTGGGATCAGAAGGGTGTGGTGTACTATGAGCTGCTCCAACCCAACGAAACCATCTCTGGGGAAGTCTACCGACGTCAATTGATGCGTTTGAGCCGAGCATTGCTTGAAAAACGGCCGGAAACGGTCGAAAGACACGACAAGGTTATTTTGCAGCATGACAACGCTCGGCCGCATGTTGCACAGGTCGTCAAAACATACCTTGGAACGCTCAACTGGGAAGTGCTACCCCACCCGCCGTACAGCCCAGACATTGCTCCTTCGGATTACCACTTGTTCCGGGAGATGCAGCGTAAGCTGGCTGGACACCGCTTCTCTTCATATGAAGAGACCAAAAAATGGATCGATTCATTCATAGCCGCCCAGAAGCCGGAATTTTGGAGAAACGGAATCCGGAAATTGAAAGAAAGATGGGAAAAGGTTGTGGCTAGCGACGGACAGTACTTTGAATGATGTATCAATCCATTTTGAAATCGAAATAAAGCCCCATTTTTGGTGAAAAAACCTTTAAAATTAATGCATAGTCCCAATATATTTTTGGTCTTTCATTCTCGCTTCCCCCTGCCGCTTTTTTTTTGGACAACCGGACAGACACAGAAAAAATTCCAGTGACTTGACAAATGAACAGCAACGTACACCTGGCCTTGTCTTCAGTATTATTGTATTATAGAGTCTTTCAATTTATTCAAAACAATTTGTAGTGCGTTGCACAGCACTTGAAATACTTTTGAAAAAATGAGACGAATCGAATAATTTAATTCAAAAATTGGCATAGTATCCTTAGGGTTTTAACGCAGGCGACCTGATTAATTTAAAAATATGTCTCTAAGCTTTATATGCAACAATTGATTCACCAATTACGCGACAACTGCCCCAAATATCGGATCTAAAACTATCCTATGTCCAAGGCGGGAACCAACTATTCACATACAAAAAATTTCATTGCAATCAGAAGAATGGTATTGCCGCGCATAAGACTCGAACAAACAAACAAACAAAGTTTAATTTTTATATAATAGATATACATACATATTGTAAATCTAAACCATTCTCAGATCCCCTTGAACACACACAAAAAATTTCATCAAAATCGGTCCATTCGTTTAAGAGAAGTTCAGTGACATACACACTCACAGAAGAATTATATATATAAAGATGATGATGTGGAGGGAGAATTTCTTCTCATTTGACTTTTCCTTGTAAGCAGCACATGCCTTTCGATTCGTCCTTGATTTTCAATGCCAAGCAATGTTCACGCACTACTGACATAGTACCTATTGATATATACGATCGTCCTTGTAAGAAATCGAAGGATCGTAATTCATGGCAGAATTTTCTTTATTTACCCATGAATTAGTAACTCGAGCTGATGATTCTCTCTCTCTCAGCTCTATACCTATCTCGAGCCTGACTAAGGCGAGTCTCACGTTCCGTTGACGATTCTTCATCTCTTGCTGAACGTACTCTTTTGGCATTCACTGTACAACGACCTATGTTGGAACGACGACGTCTTCCACACATGACTTTATAATTTCTTGATAGTAATAATCAGACTTAAATAAAAAAAAATTAAAATCACATTTGAAGAAACTTTGCTGGGTAAACAATGAGAAGCTGGAATATTGTAGTAAATGCTTTTCCACTATGAATTATAACACTATGCCAACTACATTAATTTTAAAGATAGGCATATAGGTATATGTATAGTGAAAATAACAGTATTTCTCCACCATTTAATGGATGTTATTATAAATATAAACCTTCCTCTTCAATCACTCTATCTATTAAAAACAAAAACCGCATCAAAATACGTTGCGTAGTTTTAAAGATATAAGCTTACATAGGAAAAAAGCGACTTTATTATATGTAGTGATAATCATCATTATGCAATGTGATTTTTGAAAATAATTTATTTCGCATATTCCTATCTATGTATTGTGAAGAGTTGCATCACAAGTAAACAAACAAAATTTTAGTTTGAATAAAAACGCAAAGAAGTCGCAAGCATACACAATTAAAAAAAATTGTAGTAACTCAAACCGACCCCAGCCCAATCGACCCTAGGTGTCGCATAAACGAAGTAATAACGTGTTTCACATCAAACGCTAGTAGGCGCTTTCTGCTTAAAATAATCTCTGCTTGCGTTTATATTAAATCTACGCTATGAACGCATAGGAATCCGCTTTGCCAATTAATCTTCATACATTACGCATGTTTGTTTCATTCTGTTCCATTAGAATACCACCGAACAAGCAACAATTAAGAGACACACCTTTTTATGGGAGATTTGACCAGTCTATTCATATTCATAGTCGTATAAAGATTGAATCAAATGCCGACAAAACGTTGAATGAAATGAATGCAAAGGAAAGGAAAATAAGAACAGACGCAATTAAAACAAACACCTTAATCAAAAAGCTTGTATAATACTCGAATTTCTTGGTGAATCGATGCCAGTGGAAAAATCAAAAATGTTGAGCTATAAGTGACCACGTACGGATTAACGAAAATAAAAATATGTGCCCCCGACTTACGACCTTAAGATGTAAAAGTCAATAAGGGGAAGAGTAACGTCTTTCTATCATTTATATATATTTTATTTAATCACAATAACATATTTATAGTTTTTATTTAATGTAACAGCACAATTTCATTATTTTAGATTTTTTATTCACCTCCTCCCCTTCTTTTATTGTCACCTGCTCCATTGATTAACCTTACTTCATTACCTATTACTACTCAAGCTCCCGTGATTATTACCCGTTCTATTAATACTACCTCAATTCCTATGCCCAATGGTTTACCCTTATTTACATCCCATCCTCCTCCATCACCGGCCATAATTTCAAATTTTCTTAATCCTATATCAAGATGGGTCCACCTGTATATCAAGTATGTGCCTCTAAGCGATCTAGACCAACTTCTCCTACATCATTCATTACCGTGAAATATAATGCTGATATAGCATCTACTTCCAAATGGTCTAGACCTGCTTCACATTCCTTGTTGAACACTATGATGGACAACAATGGTTATGTGTCCATTAATGGTCATACACCGCTGTCTTTGTCGGTACCTGAGCCCATATTGGCATCTGTATCATTACCTGCATCTAACCCAACTTGTTACAATTAAGCACCTGTTCTTACTGTGATTGCTCCCCGTCGAAATGTTTTCATTTCTAGGTTGACACCAGATACAACCTGCGAAGATGTTTTCTATATATAAATAAACCCAAAAAATAGTATGACCCCTCAAAACTCTAGAACGGTTGGACACAATTTTGATGATCTTTTTTTTTTTTTTTTGGTTGCTCTCATGGAGTTACCAGTCAGGTTCTTTGCTACATTTGGATCCGGTAGGGGGCACTGTAGTCCAGATATAGATAGTTTTGTCATTTTTTATAACATTTTTAAATTTGGCAAATGAATCTTAAAGTTGCTTAGGTTGTAATAGAATACTAAAAAATATTGTTCATTCACGTAAATTTTTAATTACACAGTTTACAAGAAAGCTTTTTGGACGAAAAACCCAATTAACGTATAGGGGGTGTAGCAACACACGCCGGGTTACGCAGCCAAAATAAATGTCAAGGCGAATGTTCAGAAATTTAATTTCTCGAACACGCGTGATATTGCGTCTTTCAAAATAAGTGTTCCCGATGATATTTTTGGTACTCAATCTCCAAAAAACTAATTTTACTTGCTGATAATCTTTCTATGCAATATCAAAATGTTAGAGATCTCCTTACTAATTCAACAATTTGTATAGGGATAGTTTCTCGTTTGAGGCTGATGTTATAGCGTTTTCTGAGACATGGCTAAACTCTTCTATTCTTATCAATGACATTTTTATACTCTTCACGGAAGTGAATAGTATTATACGTTTGTCATGAAGTTTATAACAGGCAGAAGGAGACAAAAAAAACCGCATAAAGTATATATATTCTTGATTAACTCGAATTGATTAAGCCATGTCCGTCTGTATGTATGCAAACTAGTCCCTTAGTTTTTGAGCTAGAGAGCTGAAGTTTTGCACGAACCAGGTTCTTATTAGAAAAACTTTTTTGTTTTTTGTCCTATCGAACTGAAACTTGGACACATCAGTTTCCAAGATAGTCCCAGGACATTTGTCAGAACCAGCCGAATCGGACCCCTAGGGGGGTACCTCCCATACAAACCACCCATTTGAATACTACAATGAAACATTGACTAAGTCCCGTGAAGAGTATTTCATCTTCGGCATAGTCGAAGATAAGCTTCTTTCTAGTTTGATCTAACTTTGTTACATTTAGGACAATCGCCTTTATGCCTTCCTGAGGATACTTACAATCCAACATTGGAAATATCCCATTCTTTAACCTGTCCTCTTTCTGCATCGACATCTACATGTTACCGGCGGTTTTGTTTTCGCAAAGTAAACTTTGCCCAATTAAATACAATCCTTCTTGGAACTGATTGGTCTTCTTCGTATAATTGCAGTGAAATGATTACTGCTATCATTTTTTTCTATGTAACGGTTTTTAATACTTTCAATACCTATGTCCCGTTTAACGTTTGTTCTAAAGTATCCTGCAATCCACCATGGTTTACGAAAACACTTAATAACGTGAAGAACATTAAGTCGAGGCTTTATAAAAAATAGAAGAGTACTGGCTCTTCTATTGCTTTTGCGAATTTTTGTGTGGCTCGGGCTAATTTATTTTCTTTAAATAGCCTTTATTACTATAACTACCTCTTTCGTTGTAGACTGTAATTTTCGCGTGACCCTAAGCAGTTTTATAAGTTTTTGAATTCGAAGCGCAAATCTTATTTATTTTCCTCGTCGATGTATCTAGTTGATGAACTAGCCTGTAGTGATTTGAGTATTGCAGACCTGTTCGCAAAATTTTTCAATCCACTTATTCTTCTAAATTATATATTTATAAAATAGCCTTCACCTACTACTAATTTGCTTGAATTTACAACTGTTGTACATCTTGGATTCAGCGAAAAATTTCAAGCTGATGTCATTTATACAGATTTCAGCAAACCGTTTGATTCCGTAAATCATGATCTACTTTTACATAAGCTGGACCTTTTAGGTTTCCTGCAACATCTTCTTTATTAGGTTTCTTCTTATTTCAAAAATAGAATTCAACGAGTGTTACTGAACTCCACCCTTTCTAGTCAGGTTGATGTCACTTCTGGTGTTCCTCAAGGACGCCATCTTGGCCCATTACTGTTCAATCCGATTATAAACGATCTTCCTCTTTCCTTGAAGTACTCTCGTTTTCTAATATATGCTGATGATATCAAACTCCGCCTGTCATTTAACAATATCTCTTCGCATATTAGATTACAAGAGGATTTAATCTCACTCCAATTTTGGTGTTTATGTAATCTTCTGGTGCTAAACTACGCTAAATGCATGTTCATGACGTTTTATCGTAAGAGACCTCATTTAGCTTCTTATACGATAGACAATAATTCATTGGCGCATGTTTCTACTTTCAGTGACCTTGGAGTGATTTTTGTCCCTAAATTGATTTTCAGCCATCATATTTCTTCAACTATAAATAAAGCTAAAAGTATTTTCGGCTTTATTAAAAGATGGTCTAAAGAATTTAATGATCCCTACACTGCTAAGATTCTTTTCATCACTCTAGTTCGCCCTGTACTTGAATTCTTTTTCGTGTGTCTGGAGCCTCCAGTATGAAAAACATCAAGACCGCATTGAGTCATTAAAATTCAGGTTCTTATTAGAAAAACTTTTTTGTTTTTTGTCGTTCGAACTGAAATTTAGACACTATAAGTTTTTGATATAACGGGTGATTTTTTACGACCTTGCTAATTTGATTTTCAAAAAATACACATAAACAACAAACTTCATGACAAACTTATAATACAATTTACTTCCGTGAAGAGTATAAAATCAACAAGAACTGGTTTTAAACTTCACTTATATGTAGTATATTTGGCAAATAAATCAACTACTCTTCAAAAACTGCGGAAAGACCATTCGTACATCAACTAAAGTTCGTTGGGAATATAAAACGAAATCTCCTAGCAAACTAAATCAATGTTACAACTGTCAACTTTTTGGACACGGGTCAAACAGTTGTAATGTCGCCCCATCCTGTGCATTCTGCGCCAGCCGCCATTAGACCTCATCGTGCCCAGACACAAGTAAGCTTTGTTGCGCAAACTGCAGAGGTGCTCACCCCTCTACCGACGCTGCCTGTCCTTGCCGGACATCTTCGCCAAACTCCAATCTTTATTTAAACCAGTACAACCCAGCTCAAAGCCATGGTTGCTACCAACGCAACAATAATACCACAACCAAAGCTCAAGTTACGCCGATTGTGAGTGTAACTAATGGTAACCAAGGCATTAATACGTCCTCATCGGCTCCCATGAAAGAGCACTTACTCGACGACTTCAAAAGTGCCAGCTGATAAATCGAATGCTTATTTTTTTACGTGTGAAGAAATAAGCTCTATTACATGAGATGCAAAGATGTTCGAATAAGAGTGAGCAATTTAATGTTATTACCCAGTTAAGTATGTTTATAGTAATAAATAATTTAAATCATCTAATTATTATGGCATGGAATGCACGTGCCGTCAGTTGCAAACAAAAAATGAACTTGCAAACTTCCTTAGTCTCTATAAAATACATATTTGCTTAATTAGCGAAACTTGGTTAACACAAAAGAATCGGTTTATAATCCCTGATTATACTATTTATTGAAATGATCGCACTTCAAGTAGGGGAGGTGGTGTTGCTATATCTATTAATAAATTACTGAAGCATAAGGAAGTTCCGAATATACACTTAATTGAAAATATAGGAGTAGAGTTTGTAAAGACTTGCATAATACAAATAAACTATTTTCAGCTTACTTTCCTTGGTCGTTGGAAAAGTATTTAAATAGATCATGCACTCTGTCGAATGACAAAAACCACCAGAAAAGCTGTTTCAAGTCAGATTTAATTAAATTTTCAAACATAAGTGGTCGCTACATATTAGGTGGTGACTTGAACTGCAGAAATAGATTGTCGAATTGCAGTAAGGCAAACTCTTGGGGAAATATTCTTTAAGATTTCTCCTACATTGACAAATTTACAATATTGTACCCTAGAGATCCGACGTATATTCCAGCAAGCTACAAAGCAAAACCTTCAACACTATACCTATTCATCACAAACTCTCCTAACTTGATAACTGAACCGATTTCCTGTAATGACCTTGCATCAGATCACCTTACATTAATTGCTTAGGTAGCTTCCAAGCCAAATATGGATGGAAAGACTTTTCTTATGTACTCGAAAGCTAATTGGAGACTTTTTAAGCGAACCTTAAATTGTCATTTTAGTGACTCGCAGTCTTACCAAACTTCGTTTCCCGCCATTGAGCTTTTAGATAAAATTGTTGACTCACTTACAACAGAAGTAGCCTCAGCACTCGAAATTGCAGTTTTAAAATTATTTTTAAGAAATTGCCTAATAACATCACTGAGCTTATTAAAAAAAAAACGTAGTGAGAAGACACTGATTTAGAACAAGGCATTCTATTTGTAAGGCCCAACTAAACTACCTGAATCATCAAATTAAACAACAAATATCTGTTCAAAATAACATCACTTGGCACAATAAGTTGATGTATCTAGGTAGATACTCGAAAAGTTTTTGGAAAATAGCCAAATTAACTAAAAACTAACCAAGCTTCGTATAGAATGATAGACTTTTCTCTACTAGGCAAGAAAAAGCAAATATACTTGCAGATGTTTTTCAAGAAAAACACAAATTGTCTGATGTCTTTCTCAGACGGCATAGCCATGCGCAATATACAGGCTTCTGTGAGTGAACTTCACAATCATCTCTTGTTTGATGCACCATCTGTATCATCTGATGATGTTGTAAATATAATACACTCACTTAAGACGAAGAAATCTCCAGGGTTGGACAATATTTCTAACATTTCTATCAAAAAATTATCACTTTGTGATACTCGTCTTCTTGCTTCCATCTTTGAATATTGCCTTCAGATTAGTTATTTCCCGAAATCTTGGAAAATTGAAAAAATCATAGCCGTCCCAAACCAGGGAAACCACCTGACTCGCCTGAAAACTACCGCCCTGTAAGCTTATTATGTTGCTTCTGAAAAATATTTGAAAAAATCATGATGGCAGAAACTGAATGTGCATCTAGCCCAATATGAGTTGCATTAATCCTCTTCTCAACCTTAAATATTTTATTAAGAGAATATGCAAGATAAGAAGTCAATCGGTCTGGTTACTTTAAACATACAAGCAGCTTTTGATACAGTTTGGCATGACGGCTTAGTACATAAATTGATGATTGTAAATACGCCCATTTACCTTATAAAAATTGTGCAAAGTTTTCTTACCCACCGACATTTTTTTCGTCGAATTAATGGAAATTGTGCAGAACAAATTGCTTAAAATGTTACTTAATTTACCATTCCACTTTTCCACTACCCGGTTACATGTAAAAGCTAAAGTTAAAACAGTTCAAGAAAAAATAGTTCAGTACAACGTAAATTTTAATGTTCGCAATTTATTGTAAGCAAAGATTATATTATTGTATTTAACTGCCAACATCTTTGTTGTTAGTTAATTTAAGTCATTGTAGTTTTAAGTTAGTTTTAAGTTATGTTTTAAGTTAGTTTAAGTTTTTTTAAATAATCTAGTTTAAGGTTTTGTCACCTTTTTCCTTGTTTCATAAATGTGGTGTTATAAACCAGGATATTTATTATTAGATTACTATTATAGTTCAGGGACAATAGCAATGTTTTATTTGATTTTATTAATTTTCAATATTTTGACGAATGTTGTGTTATTTTACCATGATGACGTTTTGTCCGCGTCCGCACAAACAGCACCATTGTCTTCGACTTCAGTTTTACGACTCTCTTCTACTCGTTCTCTTTTAGTTCACCTCGGAATCTTGAGTCGTGCTGCCACACGCTGCAACTCAACGGGGTTGCCATTTATCCCCACACTCTACTAATCCTACAATCGGCCGTCCTGGCCAACATTCGTCCCCGAATAATCCTGTTTTTTCATATGTTCCGTTACCGAAATTGTCTTCTTAGGGCCTTCACTCTACCCAATTTCTTTACTTCATACCTCACATGATTTAACTTTTTTATGATTCTATACGGTCCAATAAATTTTGGTCTTTATCTCATCCCAGTCCCATATTGGGTTCTCTTTACTGCAACTTAATCTCTTATATTATGCATAAACACGCTTTGCTAGCTATTTCTAAAAATTCTTTCAGCCTCTGTAAATTTTCTTTGACATCCCTTGCTGGAATCACTACAAATCATCCATATATAAATATAATAACTGTTCCCTTTAAAATAAGCTCCCTCAAAACTGCCTTAATGTTTCTGCAAAAAACAGCTGGAGAATTCGTAATGCCGAATGGTACGCGTGTAAATTCATATTGTCCATTGTACGCTACTTCCTTGACTTCTTTTCTACACACATGGAAGAACCCATTCCTTAAATCCAGCGTCGTGAACGTACCAAATCCGTGCAGTCTTTCTAATACGTCATCTATCAGTGCCATGGGAAATCGATCTTTCACTAGTTTCTTATTTATTTTTCTATAGTCACAACATAAGCTTTTTGTCTCATCTTTTTTAGCAACTAACACAACTGGAGCCGCGTATTCCGATGAGATCGGTGCCACAATACCCTTTTCCAACCATTCTTGCACCTGTCTGTCGACGATGCATTTGTCTCCATAGGAGGTTCTTCGCGGAGCCTCTTATATAGGTGTATCATCTTCACCGCTTATCTTCATCTCAATTGGTGATTCAATGTATGTCTGTGGTTTATATTCTGACACATATTTCCTCATTTGCTCTTTCTCGTTAGTTGTCAAATGATTCAACTCTAGTTTGTTTACCACTGATTCCTGAATTTCAGTCCGATTCATGCACAACACTCTAAATTCCGCAAATGCGCCCACTGCTTTATCTTTTCTGTCGACTATTTTGGCACCCTCCTTTTTAAGTATGATGTTCACTACTTTCAAAATATCATTGCCTAAGATCGCTGCATAGCCAAATTCCCTTTGCTTAACGACATGAAATTTAACCTTGAATTTGCAAAAGTCAACCTCGACGGCTGTTTCGAATCTCCCTATTGTGCTCAACCGACCTTTTCCAATGCCTGCCAGATATCGCACTTCATTTCTGTTTAAAGAGACTCTCTTTATTTTGGAAAACGTATCTTCCCTTATTAGGCTTAGGTCACAACCCGTATCTATCAACGCTGGGAATCTAAATGTTTCAGTTCTTACTGTTTTGAAGATCTGATTCCCTTTTTTAATTTTATTTCGTTGCCCACGTTTACCTTATCTTTCATCTCCTCCTTAATTACCTTCTCATTTTTACATTGTATAGCAATATGGCCTGTTTGGTGACATTTATAGCATTTAATCGGTACTGTACATTCCTTGGCAAGGTGAGATTCACTTCCGCATTAAAAAAATTGTTTCCGTTCTGTTTGAATACTTCTTTTTGTATCGTCCGGCTTATTGTATCCCTGCTTGTTGTCTCGGCTTCCTCCTCCCTTTATCTTTTCGTATATTCCAATTAGTGATAGAATTAATCCTTAACTGTTTTTGCAGCGTTAAGAATTGTCTTATTCGTTTTCGAATCTGGGATGCCTTCTATAAAGTATTGTAATCCACTACACTTTGGTCATCTAACTTTATGGGCTTACCTATTTCAAAGATTCGATAGAGATTTTCCATGAACGTTTCATTTTCTGCTTCTTTCTATTCCTGAACAGCTTATGTATCTCTGACGCACACAATGTTTTCCCAAATTCTTCTATTAATTTCTCTGATAACTTATTCCAGCTGCGAATCCCTGACAACCCTCTTACATATAACTTTGCTGCACCTTTTAGGAGTTGTTTCGCGTACACAAACTTTTGTAGGTTGTTCCAATTAACAGTGTCTGCTATGTCCTCGAATTCCTGAATCCATTGATTGATGTCAATTGAAGGATTTTCAGAAAACGAAGACAAGCTCCTCTCTATATCACGCAACGTAAAACTTGAACAATATTTTGACCTATCCTCTTGAACATCCTGCTCTCTTAACCCAAAATGTATTAAAAGTCTCGCTTGAAGTTCTTTTTTCCTACCTGCCGTCACCAAATTTAACTCCTGAAGTTTTTGTTTCAACCCGTCAACTGCCAATGTTAATATGCTGTTTGCGTCCATCTTTTCTATAACTCTTAAATTCTGACTTAAAACAATATAATAATTTCTAAAATTCTAGCTTAAAACGATAATGTAATAGTTTCTTGAATTCTAAGTTAGTTTAAATATTTTCTTATGATTTTACTTTACCGATTTTCTTGAAATTTTTCTTATATTGTATTTCATTAATTTCAGTTACTTCTTTCTTTCTTCAATTTAACTTTAAATACTTTCTTGTACTTCTTTATATTTTCCTTGATATTTTCTTATGGCATATATTTGTTTTTTTTAATTGTACTTTCCTTGCGCAAGATTTTTTAAATTTTGCTTCCAATTCTGCTTTAATTGTTTTCTTTTGTATTTCTCAAATTTTACTTCAATATTGTCTAATACAATAGTTTTTTTTTTCTTTACTTTTTACTTCCAATATTTATTATTCAATTACTATTATAGTTTAGTGACAATAGCAATGTTTTATTTGATTTTATTAATTTAAAATTTGTTATTTTACAATGATGCGTTTTGTCCGCGTCCGCACAAGCAGCACTATTGTCTTCGACTTCAGTTTTACGACTCTCTTCTACTCGTTATCTTTTAATTCACCACGGAACCTCGAGTCGTGCTGCCACCCGGTGCAACTCAACGGGGTTGCCGCCTATCCCCACACTCTCCTAATCCTACATAAATAGTATGTAAATATACCTTAAGTAAACAAAATATAATTTTTCAGTAGTAAAGTTTTATATATGTAACTAAACTCTGTAAAATGTAAATTTAGAAAACTGTATTTGTATTACTATTAAATTTTTAGGGTAAATAAAAATTTAAAAAAAAAAAAAAGATCCTTAGCGATGTCACGAGTACTTATGTGCCGGTCATTCCCCACCTTTTCAATAATATTTGGTCAACTTTTTCGGTGCAAAGCCGACCAGACCGAGGCGCGTCTTTCACATCGAAATTTCCCGAACGAAAGCGCGCAAACCATTTTCGAACTGATCGTTCTGATAAAGTACCTTCTCCATGATGTGCAGAAATTTTTTTAAGAGCTTTCGCTGCGGAATAATCCTTTTCATAGAAATACAATATATTGTAACTAATTTTCTCTGTTTCGGCACTCATTTCTTTTACGCAAAAACAGCAGATGTAATAATCACTTGTTCATTGTTTAAGCAGCATGGTTTAACAAGGCTGCCACCTTTTCATTGTTGTATAGCATTCCCAGATCGGATTAATAATTAAAGAGATATCGCTTTTTCAATCTAGCATTTTAAATTTTCGGAAGTTACTTTTCCACCAACCCAATATTTGGAAAGAATCCCTTACATAAAAAGGTAACATAGCTGACATATCCAACTACAGAGGAATTGCAAAACTTTCGACAATTCCAAAATTGTTTGACAAAATGATTGCTTCAACCCTTTATTACAGCAGTTCACCTACTTCTAATTTGCTTGAGTTTACATCTTTAGTAAATCTTGGTTTCAGCGAAATATATCAAACTGTTGTCATTTACACAGATTTAAGCAAAGCGTTTAACTCCGTAAGTCATGATCTGCTTTTACATAAGCTTTTAGGTTTCCCGCAACATCTTTATTATTGGATCTTTTTATTTCAAAAATAGAATCCAATTAGTGTTATTTATCTCCACTCTTTGCAGTCCAGTTGATGTCATTTTTGGTGATCCTCAAGAAAGTGATCCAACCATTATTGTCCATTCTTTTTATAACCGATCTTTCTCTTCCCTGGAAATACTCTCGTGTTTTGATGTATGCTGATTCTATCAAACTCTGCGTATCGTTTGACAATACCTCTTCCCATATTAGACTACAAGAGGTTCTAACCTCACTTCTCAATTCGGTGTTTATTTAATCTTCTGCTGCTAAACTGCGCTAAATGCATGTTCATGATGTTTCATCGTAAGAGACCTCACGAGTTGTAGTAGTATAAGTGTATGTAGTGTGTAAGTATTGTATAGGTATTGTGTGTAAAGTATTGTGATACAAAAGGAGAATGAAACGTAAATAAAGTTAGTTTGTGTTGTGCCATCAAGGAGAGCGGACGCGTTTGATTTTACAATCAGTGTCTTATACGATAAACAATAATTCAATGGCGCGCGTTTCTACTTTCAGTGACCTTGGAGTGACTTTTGACCCTAAATTGACTTTCAACATCTTATTTCTTCAACTGTTAATAAAGCTAAGAGTGTTTTAGGCTTTATTAAAAGAAAGTCAAAAGAATTTAATGGTCCCTACATTAGTAAGATCACTCTAGTCCGCCCCGTACTTGAATACTGTTCGTGTGTCTGGAGCCCCATCTACAAATTACGTTGCCATTAGCTAAAAGTACATGCACAATTAACTATGCCCTACATGATCCTTTCCGAGTTTTCTGCACTCTTCATAATAAGTTCTATCATATCCTCTCGCCTGAGATCTCGCCCTCTGCGGCTAACATCATCGTCCTTCATTGCATTCTGGAATTGGAACTTACTGCTACTAGACGAAGTGGACATTGCTCATTGCCTCACACTGTCCTTCTGCCTCTGACAATAATTGGCTGTGAGTAGGGACATATCTTGAAAAAATACCTCCAACGGGTCTGAGACGGGTGGATCTATATATTATCTTACGTTTAATTTTATTGTTTGTTTGATTTTTATTCATTAAATAAATTTGTTTTAAGACTAAATGTAATCACTTCTTAATATTATCAATTATGTTTTCCTTTCTCTTTTTTTGTTTTAATCACCTTTATTATGCTAATTACCTTTTACTCTGAAGTTTAACAGTATCTTGTCATAATTACCTGTATAAAAAAATATACTATTAAATATTACTATTACAAATATTTCGGTTGCTACAATAAGCATAATTCACATCATTAATCAAATACTGCTGAATGCTCTATCGCAGAGTGTAGGCGAAAACATATTCTAGGGGGTGCGTACAGAGCATATCAACTTCGGCATAGGCGAAGTTATAATTCCTTTTACTTCGCTGTTTTTTTGTGTGTGATTTATTAATAATCTAAAGATGTTAGTTATAGACATTAAACAACATTACTCCCGTTCAGGAGTCTTAATCACGTTGCAATTTAACGTAGAAGTCCCTTAAAAGGTCTTTATTTTGTTGCAACGAATAATGTGGGAAACAATGTGGACGATACTGCCCAAGTAGAGTGGGGTAATATTAGATGGTGAGAATACAACATGTCACTCCCCCATGTCTTGATTGGGTGGTCAGTTTGGTGTTGTCGTTGCATAATTGCTGGCCACATTCAAAATCTAATCATACCTCTCGGTAGTTAAAGGGTCAATGAATTGGTTACGTTGAGTTATGACTGTGTAACATCGCGGTGGGTAGAGTGAGAAGCGTCGCAATTTTGCCTTTTGTTTTCACTATAAAAATTTTAGTCTAATTTGTTGTTTTTGCTTTTGTTATTGGCTTGTGCGCACTTCGTTATTGTTCTACAAGTATGTAAATTAATAAATTCAGTATTTTTTATTTAACTATGTCTTTATTTCTGGTGGCTAAGTGTGCACCATTGAGATTAGAATCCAAATCAAATCTAAATACTAAACCTAACTTGACCACTATCAAAGTCCGCAATCTGCTGATGCGGCAACCACTGCTTCTGTTGTAGGGGCAATCGTCGTTGTTCTTGCTGCTGCAGCTTTGGGATCGACTCAACATTGTTGTTATTATTATTGTTGCTTAATTTAACCGGACAAATGCTAGCCTTGCTACTCGAACGAACGGTTGCAACCAGATACATTGTAAGGCAATGATCTTAATGCCCACAAAGATTTGTTTGTGCAACTTATGCGAGGCGTTCTCGGTTCTATTCAAATTTTCAATGACTGCTCGAATGTCCATTTGCTTGTTTTTCTGTCTCACTTTTTTCAACATACGGAGGATGATGTAAGAAATGGCTACAATGTCAAGTGTAGCACCGCTTGACAATTTTGGATTCCGCACTAGCTGTTAGTTTATTTCACCAACGTGTTGTAGGTTCTTTGAATTTAGTCCATGAAAAAAAAGGCATGCTTAATATCTCCTGATGATCTGTGATATTTAATAGTGTTGCCGACATATTGCCTGATTTTCTTGTGACGATATTGTTTTTGTTGACGTAAGTAGATGAATTTATTTGGGCACTTCTATCAACTGTAAGAAGATAGGTTCCTTGTACAGTCTTGACGGGCATGTTTTCCTCTTGCACTATGGCTGAGCTGTCATTAATGATAATGGTACCATCATCTACTTCCATTACAGGGTCAAGATGGCTGGGTCGACTTGTGCAGTGAGCAAGCTATCCAGACTGGAGTTGTTGTGCGCATGTTGAGTTCGGTATTTCCCTGCAGAATATCATTGTAATGGCAGGTTCACAGTTCCCAATAGTAAGAGCCTTATTGCCGCATTCCGCTACATTATTATGTTTAATTTTATAACAAACTACCTTAGGTATTTTATGACAAAGTGCAAAAAGTTATTGTTCTGAAAAGTTTTAATTCTAGATACTTTCATTAATTCTTTTATACTTATATTAGCGTTAACCGGCGTGCGTTGCTACACCCCCTATGCGTTAATTGGGTGTTTCTTATAAAACGCTTTATTGTAAAATGTGTAATTAATAATTTACAATATATTTTAATATTCTATTACAACCTAAGCAACTTTAAGAATCATTTGTCCTTTTAAAAAACAAACCGGTTCCGTATATTTTGCACCAAATAAAAAAAAAATTTTAAATTACAAAAAAAAAAAAGAAAAATCATCAAAATTGGTCCAGCCGTTCTCGAGTTTTGCGAGGTCATACTATTTTTTGAGTTCATTTATTGTATATATATATATATATAGATGATCACCCGTAAGAAGAGAGTGAAGTGGTTCAGGTGGAGGGAGAATTTCTTCTAATTTGACTTTTCCTTGTAAGCAACACATGCCTTTCGATGCGTCCTTGAATTTCAATGACAAGCAATGTTCACACACTACTGACATAGTACCTATTGATACTATACGATCGTCCTTGTAAGAAATCGAAGGATCGTACAGATCGTAATTCATGGCAGATTTTTCTTTATTTACCCATGAATTAGTAACTCGTGCCGATGATTCTCTGGCTCTCTGTATTCGATGTCTATCCCTATCTCGGCTGCGGCGAACCTCACGCTCTACTGAAGATTCTCTCTCTCTCTCTCTCTCTCTCTCTCAGCTCTATATCTATCCCGAAGCTGACTGAGGCGAGCCTCACGTTCCGTTGACGATTCTTCATCTCTTCCTGAACGTACTCTTTTGGCATTCACTGTACAACAACGACGTCTTCCAGATATGACTTTATAATTTCTTGATAGTAATAATCAGACTTAAATAAAAAAATCTAAAATCACATTTGAAGAAACTTTGCTGTGTAAATAATGAGAAGCTGGAATATTGTAGTGACAGTAAATGCTTTTTCCATGAATTATAACACTATGCCAACTACATTAATTTTAAAGATAGGCATATACACACAGCGTCAAAAGAAAGAGAACACATGAGATTCTTGCATTAAAAGTTTTATAATTATATATTAATGAATACAAAATAAAAAGTTAGTATGCAGAATTCAAGGCTTATATTTTAGGAGTCGATTTCAATTTAAAGTGTAATCAAAATCAATACACAAACAAAAATAATTCACATTAATTAAAAAAAGTCCAAATTTACGCGTCAAAAAAAAGTGAACACTTTTTACTTTTATTTTTCTTTTCGATCTATAATTCGGGGTATAACCAAATTTTTTAAGGAAAACGATTATTACTCACGTGCTTTGTTATGGTAAATGTTATTTTGAGTGAATTCCTAAAATAAAAGTGCCATAAAAAGCAGTAAGGAAAACCTAAATAACGAAAAGATTTATTTTTTAGTGATTTTCCCTAACCTATATTGTCTTTGTGAACTATCCTCCCTCTGCTGAGAACCGTGGTTCCCAAATTTGCTTTTATTTTTTCTTCAATATTTAAAGGGGATTACTTCTTATCCAATCTCCTGTTAGATTCAACAAATACCCGATCTCCTACTTCAAAAACCCTATTTTGTGTGGAAGGGTTATTTCTACATAGATGTGCCTGTTGAGCTTTTTCAACTCTGTGTGCTACATATATTTTATTTCCGCGGGCGTGGCATGAATTATATCCAAGGGTCTCATATTAGTCACAGAGTGAATTGTCCGGTTGTATTCTACCGTTGCCAATAATATAAGGTCAAAAGCATCGATCTTCTTATGTAACTTGAGGCATCTCGAGGTCTCTAAGAGAGTGCTATGAAAGTGTTCGACCTGTCCGTTTGAGGTACTATGAAGAGAAGCCGCATTTAATACATTAACATCAAACTGATTTATTAACAGAGATATAATAGTTTCTAAATTTAATGCTGGTTCTTTGTCACAATAAATTGCCCTGGTGCCCGAAAAAAGACCCATTACCTGTATAATCAATGGTTTTGTATCTGTAATTGTTCAGGACGAAACATACCTAACCATTGCAAACTTTGAAAACTTATCGACCCAGGTCAACAGCTAACATTTCGCCAAAAAAGGACGATGTTGGGGTTACTCCAAGCTGTTGCTTTCTAGGATGCCTATCATATTTGGCTTTTGTGCACAGCTTGCAACTTGTTCCCAACTGATTTTAACATTTTTGGAAAATAATAGTCCTCCAGGATTTGCTTCACATTCTCTTGCGCGGCCCTATGAGGTCGATTATATTCCGTGTTAACAATTTCTCTTTGCTCACCTGTATTAAAAATATCTGTCACTATGTTCGTACATTGCCAACATTTTGTGGTCGGAAAACAATTTACCAGTTCGTGTTGGATTGCAGCTCACAGTGAATTGCAGTAACAACCTCAAGATTAACCACCTGCTTTACTTCTTCTATTAGTGTGTTTATATCTATAAATTGAATCTGATGTCGAACTTTTTCTTTAAAATGAAAAAGTCCCGTTTTGGTTTAAAATCAGCTTCCTCCACAACTATTTGATTCCGGAAGCAATTTCTCGGTTTATCAATCGTCTCGATTCTGTAAGTCAATGATTGTTCACTATGAATTGTAGCGAAATCTGATCGTGTTTCCTGCTCTAAAGCATGAATAGTTTGACGCGACAATGCGTCTGCCACGTAATTTTCTTTTCCAGGTTTATACAATATAAAATTTGTGCATTATGCTCATCAATAAATTTCTCCAGCGTTTTATTTTAGTATTTGGATTTCTATCCGACACGGAAAATGTAAGTGGTTGATGATATGCGAATATGTTTAAATTTTTCACGCCATACAAGGAATTTCACGTTCATTGGTCGCGAAATTTAATTCTTAGTGGTTTCCCTTCCTGTGATTAAATGGCTCCTAAGCCTAGGGCGGAGACATCAGTCGTTAAATCAAATGGCTTTTTGAAATCTGGATAGCGTAGTATCAATTCCTCTGATGCCAAAACTTCTTTCAACTTATTGAAAGCTCGAACTTGGTTTTCATTAAAATTTATAGTTTTTTTCTTTGATTGGTTGGTGCTTATATTCCCATTCTCACTTTTTTTTTTTTGTGTAATTACGAATAGCATTTACCTTATTGGGACTTGTTATAGTACCGCCATCAGATAAGACAAACTCTAAATAATCCACACTATTTTAAAATAAAAATGTGATTTTTCTCTTTGAGGGGCTCTCTCATGTTTGCCTCAAACAATTTACGCAAGACCCAACTGACGTGCTCAATGCGGTCCCACCTGTTTTCTGAGAAAATAATTACATCATCAACATAGACATAGAATGTCTTTACTATTTGTTCCATGAATACATCATCAATGGACCTTTGGAAAATACTTGGTCCATTTTTTAATCCGAAAGGAAGCCTACAGAACTCATATTTACCATTTGCGACTGAAAATGCAGTTTTTCTCTGTCTCTGTCCGCAAGATATATTTGATGAAAGCCTGATGCCAGATCCAGTGTCGTAAAGAATTTGGGCTTTCCCATGTTTGATAATATTACTGATGCATTGGGGATAGGGTAATTGTCATCATTAATTTTCTGAAATCTATGACAAGACGTTTCTTTACGTTTCCATGCTCATCAATTCCTTTTTTTATCAACAACCCAGATGGGGTTATTAAACGGAGACCTAGATGGTCTAATTATGCCTTTTTTAACAAGTCCTGAATTTCATCGTTTAAAAAATCCACAAGACTCATGGGGTAAGGTATAATTTTGAATAAATAGGCTCGTCACTTTCGGTGCGAATAGTGGCCATTATATTAGTGTTGTAGGGGAGTGACTTTTTAGAATCTGCAAAAACCCCCCTCAAATCTTTCATCCTTTCTTGAAATTTGGCCCTCCCTTCTGGAGGTATCTTAATGTCTTCTGAATGTGTGAAATTCACATCTGCACATTTCAGAAATTGTAGTTTATCTGATCCCATACTTGTTTTCAATTCCATATTCTTAAAATCCAATGTGGCCTTTACCTATATTAACAGATCGAGACCATCAAATATGGAAAGAGTGGGAAGTATAAAAAATATGGTGTTCGCACCAAAAAGATTAATGATACATGTGTCCCTTATATTATTGGAGCCATGAATTTAAATCACTATTATTTTTTCTGTACTGGAACAATATGTTTTAGTTCCTCAGAGGCCTTATGTATGTCTAAAATGGGAGTAGGATTGATCAACATCCTTTGATTGTACGGTCTGTTGTACCTGCGGCTGCATCTTATTGAACTGTTGCTGATTTTGTTGCGGCTTATTACCAGACCCCTCACATTTTATAAAATTTGGATTCTTACTTTGAGAATTGGTCTGAATTGCTCCAGTATTATTATCATACTTACCCTTGGACCAACGATTGACCAGTGTTTTTTTCCCAATCGCTTAAAGGACAGTGGGGATATATGCTCGCCTGATCTGTAGTATATAAATGCTGCCAAATTGGCAAAAGAGGTAGGAATAGACCTCGCTCCCAACAGTGAGGAAGCTATATATCCATGAGTATAGCTTTATACTGTGCCACCTGTAGGCTAGCAACCTGCATACTATTCCAGAGAGCTATGTTCAAATTTGGGCCACCAACACATGAACTTTTTGGAGTTCGAATTGGTAGTACCTCGGGTACGAATTCTGACCAGAGGCTTTTTCCTGGTACCACGGATGGTCAGGAGCCCGCGGACTTTGTTTCCGTTCTGACCAGAGGGTACGGCCCTCTTGTGGGAGTATCATGGTGGCTGTGGTTTAATACCCAAATACGGGTAGAGTAATAACTCGACGTGGAGTTGCGTTATACAACCGGGTGCTGTGACCCAGAGAGCAGCAGAGGTTTAAGATGAGCCTCGCTCCCCACCAAGGAGAGAGTCATATTTACCAAAATAAATTTGACTTAAATTTGGGACCTGCGGATATATATCCAAGGGGACGTTGATTGACGTTTATCAATCCATGTGCTTGGCACCGTGTTCTTAAGTCTTCACAGACAGGTGAACACGTAAAACACTGGTACTTCATTACCCTTGGACCTCTATTCAAATTTTTGAGCCTTTTCCTCCATATTCTTTGCAAAACTTGCGGCAAACTGATACCTTTCTTGGTTTGATTGCACTTCTTGTGCCAAAGCCAGAGCTGAAGGTAAGTCAGTTGGTCGGGATGCAAATAAAATATCACTTAGTGATACAGTTTTCTCAAAGCTTTCTTCCTGTAATTTCTATTTGCGAATCCCGTCTCAGTTCGATTACAAGTCATATTGATTTTGTTTATTAATAAGTTTAACTTTCTTTCTATTTAGTCATGGTATTCCTGTCTCAGAGTAGACATCTCCTGCTCGATTAAGTGTATTGGTCGCTTATCAGCGTATGTGAAATCCTATCTTGTTTTGATAGTTTTTGTATTTAAAACAGTATTAAATGAGGAGAGCGTCATGTCTGCAGCCCCTTTAATTTTGTTTCTCATAATTGCTACAGCCTGGAAGTGCTTAGAGCATCGTAATTTTGAAATAACTTGTATGCTGTATGAGCCTCTTGTTTCCCATCAAAGTCAGGGAGAGACTTAATTATATCGCATAGCACTGCTGCTAATTAATTTCTCTGTCCAGGGCTTCTTTCTGTTGATTGAGGGCTGCATTAAGAGCTCCTCCAGTCAAGGCTTTAACAATTACCACTTCTGCTATTTCCTTTACTTGTTCCGGTGACAAAGTAATATTTAATTTAGCTGTTTCTACTGCACTTTCTATGCTAGAATCATTCATTCCTAACCTTTCAAATTCCTGCAAAAATTATTCAAACATGTAGTCTTTCTTAATCATTAACGAAACTTGTTGATCGTTGATATTTATGATTTAACAAGAATTTGTGTCTTCATAATTTCATAAATAATCTTTCATTTTAATTTTTTATTTTTATTACTTTAAGATTCTTCATTTCTTATTCTCTTTAAAATTTTTCCACAAAAGTAAACATAGAATTCATTTTTTTAATTTCTTACCCGATTTTCTTTTTCTTATTATTTTTCTTAATATGTTTTTAGAAAGGTTTTTTTTTGTTTATTTCTTTTTACAATTTTTCCACAAGAGTGGAGTTGTTAAAATTAATAATAATATTGTATAATAAAACACTTTTGCAAAAATTTTTATTCTATTATTTATTTATTTTTTTTTACTATAATTCCAAGCAATCACTTACATGTTTTTATAATTATCTTATGTATATTTCCTGACGTCTCCAGTTGTGGAAAGTTTGTCGTTCACATATATTCGTGTCTCCAGTGGTGTGTTTGAAATTTTCCTTTTTGATAGCTTGTAATTTTATAATTTTTCGCTCTTAGATTTCCCTTCTAAATAGTTCGTAACTTTACAATGTTTCACTTTTAAATTTTCCTTTTAAATGTTCGTAACTTTCAAATTGTCACTTTTATTCAAACAATTGTTTTTTAAATTCTTTTTTATAGGACTGGAGGGTCCCTGGTGTTCTCTTTTATTGATTTATTTTTGTAAAACTATAATTTTTACGTTAAAAATTGGAGGGTCCCTGGTGTTGAGAATCGAAATTTTCTTTTATTGATTTATTTTTGCAAAATTATAATTTTTATGTTAAAAATTGGAGGGTCCCTGGTGTTGGGAATCGCAATTTTCCGTTTTGTTCATGTGATCCGTTTTGTTTAAGTACAAGATGAATATTAAAAACTAAACTAACAAAGAGAACGTACAATGCTGCTCCTGGTATATACATAAATAACCGTTACCACATTGTTTCATTTTAAACATCATTATTAATGTTTATTTGTTGATCATTATCATCATCATGTTTACAATGCTTAATCATTCCATGTTTCCTTAGTGCCGTTTCATATGATGATTTTTATCGGCAGAGCCCTCTCTTCAGTTACGAGTTTATTGACAAGGGAAGCACGATGCTTATGGAGTATATTTCGCTCATGTACCTTGCCTGAAATACGAGGTTTGTTCGAAAAGTATCGGGAATTTTGAATTTACTCAAAATTTAAAATTTAAATTGCACTAAATTACACACTTTACTGATAACAAAAGTTGTTAACAGTTATTTTTCAAACCAAAAGAAAATCGAATCAAAACAAAAAGCAAAAAGCTTATCACAAAACAGTCCGCGGATATGTCCGATCGCATCGAATTTTGACAGCGTACTGTACTGAAGTTATAGCAAGAATTGATATTAGCGACCTTTATACTAATGGAATTCACGACCTAGGTAGGCTTGAAACAGAAGCCGGTATAAGCGGGATCAGCCAACTCAAAACGGCACCAAGCGAAATAATCTTTGAAAAACTTTCAATGGATTTTTTTAAAGAAATGGGCAATAAATATGTAAAGAAATGAAGACCAGCGCTACTCAAGCCCGTGATTATAGTAGAAAAAGAAAAACATAAAGAAGCAATACTGTCTACATGCCATGATGATCCAATACAAGGAGGTCATACAGGCATTTCGAAAACCATAGCAAAAATTAGAAGACATTACTACTGGAAAAATATGACACGTCATATAACGAAGTACGTATGTAATTGTCCTAAATGCCAAGTATCCAAAACAACAAAACATACTAAAACTCCTTTAACAATTGCTGACATGCCAATAAGTGTTTTCGAAAAAGTTTTGATCGACACAATTGGTCCATTACCAAAATCAATGAATGGCAATGAATATGCAGACACTATTAATTGTGACTTATCAAAATATCTTGTTGCCATACCTATAGCAAATTAAAGTGCAAGCACTGTTGCCAAAGGTATATTCGAATCCTTTATTCAAAAGTACGGTCCGATGAAGGCGTTCACTACAGACATGGGTACCGAATATAAGATTTCTATAATATAATAAATGACTTATGCAAACATTTAAAAGTAGACAACATTACGTCTACGGCACACCACCATCAATCATTAGGAACAGCAGAAAGAAATCACAGAATCTTCAATCAATACATACGTTCATATAGGTATATCAGTAGATAAAACTGATTGGGACGTATATTTTCAATATGTTGCTTATTGTTAAAATACAACACCATCAATTGCACACGATTACTGTCCATATGAATTAGTTTTTAGTAAAAACACAATTAATTTTCACATTTAATAGTATAGATGTTTGGTGTTGTTGTTGCTGCTGTTTGGTGCAAGATAACAACAATAACAGACCCGCAATGCTGAAATGTTCTTGCTCTGCTTTATATTAAAATTGAATTTATGACAAACCAAACACAAGGCAATTAACTATTTTCGTTCTGTACAAAATATATTTATCTTTCTCTTAGTCATGCATAAGCATTCTTTCTCTACGCTGCAGAAGAGCACACACAAGACAATGCGCTTTGTTTTGTGTGTTTTCCCACTACGTCTGTGAAGCTTCATCGCATTTTCATTTTCATCACATTTCATTGTCTAATAGAACAACAAAGAGAGAGAATTCCTGCAAATCTTAGACGAAAAGCACAACTAATGGCTGAAGTCGATGCGATTTAGGTTATTCGAATGACACCGAGCCAAAAAGCAGTTAATTTTACAATAAATCACAAAAGTTTAACCGATATATTCTCGTTTGTTTTTGCATTGTTCACACATAATTAAAAAATTTGATAGCTTTCAAACTCTTCTCGCTCATTTTGAAACGTCTGCTGTTACGTTTCTTTATTAATGGTTGCCAACTTACAAGAATTATGTGTGAAATATTAGACATTTTAAAAATAGTGAATATTACACAATATTAAAATTGGTGTTTCTTAGGGAGCTCTCCGAGTAATTCTGACTATTTATATTTTTTCTTCTGAATCTGATTTTCCGCTAAGTTGGCAACTCTAAATTATTGCTTGTTTGCTATTAATATTACAAATTAAAAGATATTGAAAGTACCTATACTAATATAATTATGATTAAGGAAAATAACGGATGATTTTTTAGCACTTTTTTTTCGGCAACACTATTTTTAACAGTTGACGCGGTTTACGTGCCTTGTGTTACTTTCAAACACGTTCAGTTTGATTTATAATTAAACCATGAATTGATTTACAAACGAACAGCGCTTACAAATTATTGAATTCTATTATCAAAATTCATGCTTGTTAAAGCAAGTGTAGCGTGCACTTCTTCCATTTCATAGTCAGTTTGGTCGACTTTCTGAGACGGCTATTCCGAATGTTGTGACTAAATTTCGCACCCAGTTTACATTATTGGACATTAAACCACCAACACTCATAGGTAGAGTGTTACTGATGACCCTGAATTAGCGATTCGGCGCCGTTCGCAGCAATTGGGGTCTGTTACTCCACTACGTGGAAAATTTTTCGAAAGGATTTGAATTGGATTTGAAAACTTTTTTTTTTTTTTCTGGTACAAGAATTAAAGTCGCGCGATGTACCACAACGGCTAACTTTTGCTGAATGGGCGCTGGCAAAGTTTAATGAAGATCCAATTTTTTATCGATTAATTGTGTTCAGCGACGAAGCTCATTTTTGGTTGAATGGATATGTGAATAAGCAAAATTGCCGCATTTGGACTGAAGAGCACCCAGGAACATTGCAAGAATTGGTTGTGCATTATGGGCCGCTTTTCTTCAAAGACGGCGAAGGCCGGAATGTTATTGTGAATGGCGAGCGCCCGTACGATGCTTACAAGCTTTTTTTTTGCACAAAACGGAAGAGCTCAACTTGGCTAACATGTAGTTTCAACAAAATGGTGTCACATAGCACACAGCACGCGAAATAATGGCCCAATTGAGAGGCGAGTTCGGTGAGCAGATTATTTCACGTTTGGCGCCGGTCAATTGGCCACCTAGATCATGTGATACAACGCTTCTAGACAATTTTTTGTGGGGCTATGTTAAGGCTCATGTCTAGAGCGACAAGCCCGCAACGATTGACGCACTGGAACCCAATATTCAAGAATTTATTAGTAAGTTATCGGCCGATATGTTGGAGAGAGTATGCCAAAATTGGATCCAGCATATGGACTATTTGCAACGCAGCCGCGGCCAATATTTACATGATATCATCTTTAAACATTAAATTATATCGATCGTTCTATCGACTCAAATAAAGATTTCGTACATTTTTCTGAATTTTATGTTTTCTTTTTATTTTTGAAAATCAAAATAGAAAGCTCTTAAAAAATCACCCGTTAGGAAGACAATAACCTTACTTAATATTGAAAGATAAACTTACAAGTAGAACATATAACCAAACCCCAAAACAACAGCAATTTACAGTTAGAGTTGGCACTTGGGGAGACTAGCCTAAGGTTTAGTGTGTCAAGTACGAACGTAGGCAATAAATTTTAACACATTGTGTGTTATACGAGTATAAGTGAATTGCGATTATTGAATTTAGTGATTCTTTTCTTTACTGTTTTATAAAGCAGATCAGTTGAAAAAAATGGGTAAATAAAAGAGTAGTTTAATAAGTTTGTTTTGAGCATTTTGCAGACGCATAGTGTGTATGTAAGCACAATTACCCCAAACTTGAGATCCATACAACAAGATAAGGACAGAAATTGATTTAAAAATAATCATTTTGTTATGAAATGACAGATGCGACTTCCGATTTAACAAAGGATAGTTCATACAGATAGTTTTATTAATCTTGTCCAACGTATTCGCGAAGTGAATTTTGAATGTAAGTTTGATGTCTTAGATTATAGGTCCAGATTATGCCCTTGCTATTAAGTTTCAGATTTGTATTTGGTAAGTGGATATTATTTCTTATTCTAATAAAAAGAATTGCAGAGAACTTTTCAGCGTTAAGCTTGATTTTCCACTTTTTGTAATACACTTCAAAATAGAATAGTGAACGTTGAAGTGTACTATGAATTTCAGTAAGGATGAATACCTTTAAATAAAGGGCCGTGTCATCTGCAAAAACGGATATGTTACAATTATCCAGTACAGGAATATCATGGGTATATATATCATACAAAATGGATCCTAAGACCGAACTCTGTGGTACTCCAGCACTGCTAATCTGGACACTCATCGAATCAATCAGTAGCATTTATGATTTGTAAGAAAGCTTTGTATAATTTTAATTAAATAAGGTGTTGTATTTATAGTAATTAGTTTGTACACTAATCCATTATGCAAACTGTGCAAAAGCCGCTTGTATGTCTAGAGTGACAAGCCCAACCGACTTATTTTCTTTGATATTATTCTGGACATACTGCTTAAGTTTGACCAACGGGGCTATGCAGCTCATGTGAGGCCTGAAAACACATTTCGTAGTTGGTATAATGGAGTGTGTATCTAAATGAAGGCAGAGCCGTTGCCTTAAAACTATTTCAAAAACTTTCGCAAGGCAACACAGTAAGCTAATAGGTCTATAGTCTTCTAGAGAGTCCGGAGATTTACCATGTTTAGGAATAGCGATGATTTTGGTCACTTTTCATACTTGTGGAGAGTAGCCGATCTGAAGACAGTCATTAAAAAAGTATAACAAAAGATACTAGTTGGAAAATTTTTAATTCCTATGTTAGAAACACTGTCGGTACCGATGATTTTTTTGGTTTTAACGTTCGACTTATTCGCAACTTATCATCGGAGGTACATCTGAGTTGCGCTGATCATTAAAATCACTTGTAGAGAGTTTGACCATATCGCTAGTAGCGATGTCGGGAATATTATCTGCTAATTTGTGTTTGTCCTGGAGGAGTTTCTGTAGTATGTTTGGCTTTTTCTTGCCGTGATCTCACAGGGCCTGTTGAAAATGGGAAAATGGATTGCGATGCGCTATGTTTACGCGGACGCTGAAATTGATTAGGTAGAGCCCATAATTTTTGAGTGCCAGAAGTGGCAAATGTTGCGTGCCGAGCTTACGGAAAATAATGGTTCACTTACAGTGGGGAACGTCATTCAAAAGATAATAGAGAATGAGACTAACAGGACCTTGATTGCAGCGTTCGCCGAAAATGTTGTTAAGGCGAAGAAGTTAGTCTTAGAAGCAGCTGAATGTGGTCAGAAAGACATGACGGCAGGACCAATAAAAAGATGCAACTTCAAGGCAGGATGACCTCCAACAAAAGTCATGGATTTGACGATCCTGTCTTCCTTTAGTCGCGATGCCTGAAACCCTCTGCGTACGCCCTTAATATACAAATTACTATACAAAATATGTTGCACTTGAAGAAAAAAAGAATGCAAGATTGAAATTGTTAAGCTGACATAAGTTAAAGTCTTTTTTTTTCTTTTTTTTTTCTATCGTTAGAAAAGCATCGAAAGCCTAGCTGGTCCACAACCTAGTGTGGGACTTGAACACACTAAAAACTACCGCACCATGTCCTATTGTCCCCCGAACTGCTTAAATCTTAAATTCTTCGTCGGGAGGAAAGGAGGAGCATAATTGTTCAAAAGTCGATCTGTTCCACGTAAATATGTCGCCTATCATGTGCGTGGGTCGCAACTACACGTCAATAATCTATGACCTGCGATCCCCTGTCCGATTGTGCAGCTGAATGATTTGCTTGTGCTCGTAGTCGTTCAGCTGCTCTGCTGCACTCTGCGACGCGGAGGGTACACATAATTCTCGCTATAGCAGTTTTCACCATTTATCACTTTCCTATTGATTGGCAGATGTGTGGCACCAGATTATCTATTGTAGGTGGTTCTCCAAAACACACCTATATCTGTGTCCTCTCACCGCTATAACGAGGACAGCAGAAAAGTACGTGGTGGACATCTTCGGCGATACCGATGCAGATAGGACAGAAAGGTCCTCCTCGTGTTTGAAACAGTGCAAATAAAATTAAAAGCACCCGTGTCCAGTGAGCGTTATATGGAAATCCACGTCTCCATGTTTCCGTGTGATCCATATATCCAGGCTGGGGATCAGGGAGAACGTCCATCGCCTTTACTCGACGATTCCCGTCTACTCTGCCATTCCTGCATACTGCATCGCCGCTCATCTTCAACAGATGACCCTGTAGTGAACCTACGTCTTAGTTAACGAGCCAATATGTCGATTGGTGGCATAGTGGCTATCACCTTAATCGCGACATCTGATATCGTGCGAAAACCGCTCGCTACCCGCAAAGCGCTCAGACGATTCGTCGAGCGAATAGCTGCCATGTATGAGTTTTTCCGTGCTGCATACGTCCATACCGGCGCCGCGTATAAGACAATGCAGCTAACGACTCTGGCTAGCAGCTTCCGCTTGCTTGCCCGCGGTCCACCTAAGTTTGCCATTATGCGAGATAGAGCTCCATTTACTCTCGTTGCTTTGTCGTTTATGGTGACTAGATGCTCCTTGGCTCCTTGAAGGACAGCCTAGTATCAATAGGCACTCCCAGGTACTTGAGGGATGGCTGGGACGTGATGAGGCAGGCACCTATTTGAAAAGTAAATGTTTCCCGCACTTTCCGAGTAGACAGGAGAACAGCTTCAGTTTTCTCAACCAACAATTCCATATGCACCCCATTAAGCCAGCTGATGACACTGATCGCAGCTTCGCTGCAACTAGCTTGGATTCGCTCGATCGTTTTTCCTTTGACTACCAGAGCAATGTCGTCGGCAAAGCCAATCAGAGTAGATCCTGCGGGGAGGTCCATCTTGAGGATACCATCGTACATTATGTTCCACAAAGTGGGACCAAGAACCGAAGCTTGTGGCACGTCCCTTGTGACCACACACTCCTTTCGACTTTCATCTGTGTCATACAGTAGCACTCTGTCTGCAAAGTTATTTTCAATTACCCGCATTAGGTACCTTGGAATATCAAGATCCCTAAGTGCATGTAGAATCTGCGGCCAGCTTGCCATGTTGAAAGCGTTTTTGACGGCCAAGGTCATTACAGCGCAGTATTGCTTATCGCCACCCTTCCATCTGATTCCACTCGTCACACTGCGCGTAATATCCATCACTGTCTGAATTGTGTCAACCGTGGAGTTTCCAAACTGGAGATCGGATAAGTTATTCGGACTCTCCAAAATATCCTGTAGTCGTCCGACTATGATACTTTCCAGTATATTACCCTGCGAGTCGAGTATGCATAGCGGACAGTACACAGAGGGATAATCTGGTTGCCTATTGGCCTTTAGTAATAAGACTAGCCCTTGTCTTTTCCAGGTGGTAGGAAAATTCCTTCATCTGCTTTCACTGCAGCCTTTAGCACTATATTTGTGATACCATCAAGACCTTGGGCTTTCTTTTCTCCCAGCTGCCTAAGTGATTGCAGCACCTCCTCGGTAGTTACCATTGGAAATTCAGCAACGCCTGTGGACGGGGCAGTGGGCACGAATATATCATCGTCGGTGAAAAGTGCCGCAATCACGTTGTCCATCAATGCTGGGTCTGAACCTGATGCTGTGGGCCCTTTACCATGCTCATCACAATTTTATAGTCCTTGCCCACAGATGAATATTGGAGCTGTCACGCAGGTCTTTGAAGCGAGCATCTTTTTTCGACCGTATAGCCTTCTTCGCGATAAATCTTAACCTCTTAAAACCGCTTTGCACTTTCTCCCAATCGGAGAAATTTTGACGCGATGCGCGACCACGCGTGTTATGTCCAAGTTCTATAACCTCACTTCGAACAACGGACGATATCAGCATAATTGTTCAGAAGTATAGGAAACATGACGCCACCGAATTAAGATTCTTTCTTAGCATAGACAACGAAAGCGAAGCCTACGCTGACGTTGTTTATGCTTAGTAAACAATAAAAAAAGTATAAAAGAAAAGGCATTTGCATATGCCAACACAGTGTGTGAAAAGTCTTAAGACTTTAAGTTAAACAACCAAAAACCAAACTAAAGTTGTAATAATAATTATAAAACAACAAACTAAAGTTGTAATAATAATATAAATTATAAAATAACAAACTAAAGTTGTAATAATAATATAAATTATAAAATAAAAAACTAAAGTTATTTTATTAACACATAATTTGCGTGCCCAAATGCAGCGTTTCCTAAGCTCCGCAATCCCGTCATTCCACCAGTAAACTGCAGATACCCGAGTTTATCTAGGCGTCGAGGCATCACAAGCTATGGAAATCCGCTTAGTGACGCTTCCAGCCATATTGTTCGCTCCTTCAGGGACTGTTATACCAGATCTGTAGGAAGATGACCTTGCCAGAAACGCGGTCTCTCCAGTCTCTATCTGTTGTAGAACAAAACTGACCACTGATTGCCGGATGCAACAGAATCTTAAACACAATGGTTCGATGGACACTGTTCGTATAGAAATTACCGATGGCTAACCGCCCTTTACCCGCCACAAAAGTGAAGTGCCCATCATTCAGCAGTTCCAAGTTGAGTATGGCTAGGCATTCCATCAGGACTCTGCCGCCCTGATTTGTGAACCTGGTCCCCCACATTGTGGACCAAGGGTTCAAATCTCCTGCGACGGTACACGGTGTTCTCGTCCTGACTTCCGCTATCAACTCCGTGATTGGCCGTTCAAACCGGTTGAGCTCCAAACTTGGGGCGCATAACATAAGAAAAAGTAAATTCCATTTACTTTGACCCACGTAAAACCAGATGGGGAGACAGAGGCCGGTTTTGCGGCATCCTATCATCCGTTATCCATATGGCGGATTTACCAGATACATCCGAAATCCATCCATGTCCCCTCACATAAAAGGACCAGGTCGAGGTGTTGCTCGAACACGGTTTGTTGCAGCAAGTCTTGGGCTGCCACACAGTGGTTAAAGTTTAGTTGGGCGATTTTCATCGCTCAGCTACTTACTTAACCTTAACTGCCCTTTGATGTTCCGGACGGCGGGCACTGCCATCTGCATGGTCCCCACTGCATAAACACACTTTGGGTCAGTTTCATCACACTTCCTACAATGGTTACTGCGGTCCACATCTTCTTTGCAGTTTTGGGAGCTATGGTTGTAACCCCAGCACTTGTAGCATCTTGTTGGCTCTGTGCAGTCCTGCACTCTGCAAGATACCCAACCAATTCGAACTCGCTGGAAGCTCAGCACATTGTTGGCGTCCGCTACAGGCAGCATAATATAACGTGTTTTTGTGCTCCATCGTACCGACCCAATGTTCCGAACCAATGACTCATCTGGGCGACGAATTGCACACTGTGTTTGACGGGCGTCACACACTTCCTTAACAGTTGTGATTTCAACCAGATCATTAAGCTGGATCATCACCGTGTGCGTTTTCGGCAAGACTTTAGGCGCAACGATCAGGTACTCGCTTAAGCTGAAGCAGCAACTCATTTTTCGTAGTACGCCGCACAGCTCTGACGTTCTCGCCTAGGCTCTAGAGCGCCAGCTCACATCGGATCTTCCGCAAAATCTCCGCGTAAGAGCTACTCGCGACTGCCGAAATGATGAGTGCATCCGGCTTCGATCTGATGCAACTATCCCGTTTTTTTCGCCCAGGCACTTTGGTCCATTCCTTCACTTGTGAGAGATTCTTTCCCTCTAGATCCTGACCACTTGCCTTCATCGGGATTTTCCACGGCTTTGCCGTTTGCTTTGGCCTGGCCTCTATTGTTATCGCTCCTTGCTCATGGTTAATCTTCTTGACCTCTTTCATCAGATCTCTAGGGGCAGCTGCTTGAGAGGGGTGTCTCTTTGTGGGGGCTATCGCCAGGTTGTCATCAAGTATTCTTTTATTTTTTCCGGCTGGTCGCTCTTCTCTTGAATCATATTTGTACTCATGGAGAGAGTGAAATTTGTGTGCATGTCGCTGAGGCTTGACCTCGCTGGCTATCACAATCACAACACTTTTGGCTTAAATCGAAATTAGGCGGAGTTAACACTTCAGACGCTTTTATTTTGAGTGAAACACAAAGGGTATATGTACACATCGCAAAGCCGGAAACAAACGGGTCTGTGGAACTGATTGAGAGACTATCCTCTTGGACTCGACTGATAAGAACCGTAGCCTTCTGTCTGCGTTTTAATATTGTAACATCTGTCGCAAATGCCATAACTATGCGCAACAATCGTCATTTTTAATATCATGTGAACTGAAAATGGCCAGATCCTCAATTCAACGTATTGTTCAAAAAACAGAATTCACATCAGATTATAAATCGTTGATGGAGGGCCATCAATTGAACACTAAGTCTAAACTAATAAGATTACTACCGTTTATTGTTGACTTAGGACTATTGCGTGTGGGTGGTCGCTTTCAGCACTCTTTTGTCAACGTTGATATTAAACACCCAATTATTCTGCCAAAGACATCACCTATATAACTGCTTTTTTTTCGACATATTCATGAAGTCCATCTTCATTCTGGAGTAGAGTCTACATTCGTGTTCACGCGCCAACAGTATTGGATTCTCGGCGCGCGAAATATTATTCGAAGTGTTGTTCACCGATGTAAAAAATGCTTCATGTTGAGGCAAGATTCAGGCGTACCAGTTATGGCCAACTTGCCTTCACCACGAGTTCAACCACACCGAGCTTTTCTTCATTGCGGCCTCGACTATGCGGGTCCATTTACTTTAAAAGAGACCAAGGGGCGAAATCCTAAACACAGCAAGACATATTTTGCAATTTTTGTGTGCTTATCAACTAGAGCTATTCACATCGAATTGGTGAGTGATTTATCGACTAATACATTTATTGCTGCACTTCACCGTTTCAGCAGTATTCGACCATACAAAGCACTTATTTGAATTCAGGTACTTATTAGAGAAATTTTTTATTTTTTGCCCTATCGAACAATATATTTTAATATTCTAATATTATATTCTAATATTATTATATATCATAAGCAACTTTAAAGAATTGCATTTAATACTAATATCTAGCTTAATACGAGTTGATAAACTATATTTTTGGTTTTCTGATTTGGTGTATAGATGTATAGAATTTTTGGAGTCCATACTCTAAAGCAAACAACATATAGCGGGTGATTTTTAGTAATTTTTTTTTTTGGCAACTCTGTTTTTAACAGCTGACGCGGTGTCCGTGCTTTGTTTTACTGTCTATAGTTTAACCATGAATCGACTTACAAATGAACAGCGTTTACAAATTATTGAATTTTATTGGGACTATGCATTAATTTTAAAGGTTGCACACAGATGGCGTTATTTACAACAGTATCGCATCTGGCAATACTGTAACTATATTCATGTCAAAGCCTCATCATTAGGCTTTGTTTACCAGTATCTGTCATTTCGCTGAAGTGTACACAACATAGTTTTTTTGTGCTCCGAGTATGTCAACTTTCGTGCCGTCAAAACGCAATTTGCGGGAAGCCTTGCTTTTTTGCTTCAATTTGAAGAAAAATACCACCCAAGCCCGTCAATTGCTGTTGGATGCCTACCCGAACCATACTCCATCGATTTCAACCTGTGAGTACTGGTTTCGACGCTTCAAAAGTGGTGTTTTTGATACCGAGGACAAGGAGCGACCTGGCCAGCCCAAAAGGTTCGAAGAATTGGAGGCATTGCTGGACCAAGACCCGTGCCAAACGCAAGAAGAGCTCGCCGAAACGTTGGACGTTGACCAAGCAACCATTTCCAGACGTCTCAAAGCGATGGGAATGATCCAAAAGCAAGGTAATTGGGTGCCATACGAGTTGAAGCCGAGAGACGTCGAACGCCGATTTTTCACGTGCGAATTGCTGCTTGAACGACTTGGCCGGAAGGGTTTTTTGCATCGTATTGTGACTGGCGACGAAAAGTGGATCCATTACGATAACCCAAAGCGTAAAAAAACATATGTCAAGCCCGGCCAACCGGCGCCATCGACGTCCAAGCCGAATATTCATGGTTCGAAGCTTATGCTCTGTATTTGGTGGGATCAGAAGGGTGTGGTGTACTATGAGCTGCTCCAACCCAACGAAACCATCTCTGGGGAAGTCTACCGACGTCAATTGATGCGTTTGAGCCGAGCATTGCTTGAAAAACGGCCGGAAACGGTCGAAAGACACGAAAAGGTTATTTTGCAGCATGACAACGCTCGGCCGCATGTTGCACAGGTCGTCAAAACATACCTTGGAACGCTCAACTGGGAAGTGCTACCCCACCCGCCGTACAGCCCAGACATTGCTCCTTCGGATTACCACTTGTTCCGGGAGATGCAGCGTAAGCTGGCTGGACACCGCTTCTCTTCATATGAAGAGACCAAAAAATGGATCGATTCATTCATAGCCGCCCAGAAGCCGGAATTTTGGAGAAACGGAATCCGGAAATTGAAAGAAAGATGGGAAAAGGTTGTGGCTAGCGACGGACAGTACTTTGAATGATGTATCAATCCATTTTGAAATCGAAATAAAGCCCCATTTTTGGTGAAAAAACCTTTAAAATTAATGCATAGTCCTAATATTATAAAAATTCATGTTCGGTAAGGCAAGTGTATCGTGCATTTCTTCCATTTTATGGTCAGTGTTTGGTCTTGTCTTAATACATGACATGACATTTCATATAACTAACATAGCATACCAACAGCATAATATAGATAACATTACATAGCTATTTGGTTATACGTTTGATCGAACTATCGTTGTATGTTCGTATTCTGTTGTCTTTGATCAAACCTGCATTGTATGTTCAAACTTTGATCAACAACACATAGCATAAGATAAGCGATGATAATGAGGATGCCTCCGAGCGCACTTCTAGACACCTGCTTTATGCCCTCGGCCTCTGTTACTCCACTACGTGGAAAATTTTGCGGAAGGATTTGTGTGTGAAACCTTTTAAAATACAGCTGGTGCAAGAATTGAAGCCGCGCGACCTACCACAATGGTTAATTTTTGCTGAATGGGCGCTGGCAAAGTTGAATGAAGATCCAATTATTTATCGAAAAAATTGTATTCAGCGACAAAGTTCATTTCTGGTTGATTGGATACGTATTGAACAATATTGAACAATTTATTACTGAGATACTGGCCGATATGTTGGAGAGAGTATGTCAAAATTGGACCAAGCGTATGGACTATTTACAGCGCAGCCGTGGCCAACATTTACATGAAGTTATCTTTAAGCATTAAATTATATCGATCGTTCTATCGACTCAAATAAAGATTTCATACATTTTTCTGAATTTTATATGTTTTTTTTTTTTTGAAATCAAATTAGAAAGATCTTACAAAATCCCCCGCTAGTTGACTATGCGAAAGCAAGACGCTCAGGAAACTGTAGTCGTTTGAATTTGAAGGGCAAATCAGTGGGAATCATTATATGCGCAGAATCAGGACGTGTTCTCGTTTATATTTGCCGTTAATTATCGTTGTTTCAATCACATTCGTTGACTTTAACATTCTTATTTCTGACTTGCAATGTTATATCGTTGTCTTCTACAGAACGAAGGCGATATAGGGGGTAACCATTATTGCCTGTAATTGTATCAGCCAACAAAGCACGAGGATAACGCTTTGAGCATTTGTTGTCGGTCATGCACGTTGATTCACGATTGTATTCGCCACACTATCCATGAATCATGTTCTTTTTCACAACTTCATACAATTGTGTATCTACTTCTTGATCAGGAATTTCTGCGAAAATGATTGAGTCAATTTTATCCGGTCTTCGTACGTCTCTGAAGACATGATATTTTAAGATGAGCGCTCATGAGCGCTTTGCGTTTTCCTTGAACACTCGTGCTGTAATGTCGTGTGAATCGCAAGTTTGATTGATTGTCATTGAATGCACTGAAATACTAATGAGGGGAACAAAATGAACACAACATACAATTCAAGAAGGAGCATAGCATAAGCAATGAAGAAGTAAAAAGGTTTGCAAAAACAATAACAAAAATTACATACATTCATTTCAAATTTCTAATATTTTCAAATTACTTACTCAACAAAAGTCAAAAAAAAAAATATGCAAAAGAAGAAGAGAAACAAAAATAACTTTAAATGAACTTAAAATACAGAAACGAAGAGCGCAAAAAAAGCATACTCAGAGAGGAAAAATACAACAATAACAACAACTAAAGCATTAAAAACGAAAAAACTTACAAAATTTTTTATGCTTGGTCTTGCAGTGGTTTTCAAAGAACTTAACACTTAAAACTACTTATTATATTAAAAGTTAAAAAATGAAAAAAAATAAGTATGCCAATCTTTTTATGCTCTTCACGGAAGTGAATAGTATTATAAGTTTGTTATGAAGTTTGTAATAGGCAGAAGGAGACAAAAAAAAAAACACATAAAGTATATATATTCTTGATCAGCTCGATTTGATGAATTGATTAAGCCATATCCATCTGTCCGTCTGTATGTATGCAAACTAGTCCCTCAGCTTTTGAGCTAGAGAGCTCATTTTGCAAAAACCCCTCTTTATACCATACGCAGTACATTTGTCGGAACCACCCGAATCGGACCATTAGGGGGGTACCTCCCATACAAACCACCCATTTAAATTTATGTTCTTATTGGAAAAACTTTTTTGTTTTTTGCTCTGTCAAATTGAAACATAGACACTATTAATTTCCAAGACAGGCGCAACACATTTGTCGGAACAAGCCCACTCGGGTCACTAGGGGAGGTACCTCCCATACAAACCACCAATTTGAATTCAGATTCTTATTAGAAAAACCTTTTTTGTTTTTTGTCCTATCAAACTGAAACTTGGACACTATCAGTTTACAATATAGGCGCAATACATCTGTTGGAACCAGCCGAATCGGACCACTAAGGAGGTCAAATCCCGTGAAGAGTATTTCATCTTCGGCATAATCGAAGATAACCTTCTTTCTAGTTATTATCATTCATTTGTCACTTAAAATATACGTATAGTATGTATATATATGTTAAAATCGGTTTAGTACACTGTGCGCTAGATAAAAAATGTTACAAATTTGTTAAAAAGTGCCTGTATCTCGACAACAGCGCCACCTACCAAGTCCAAATGAAGCATAAACTATCTTGGTAAAAACAAAAAAAAAAAAAAAAATATATTGCGCGTGTGCCATCGTACACGTGATAGAATAGAAACTTCTTAAAAAAACGTGAAGAGAGATCATCTCAAAACAAATACAACTATATACAATATTATAAGTTTGTCAAGAAGTTTGTAGTGACGCCCACACATTAGGCGATTGCTTGTATAATTTCATTGTGTTTGTGCTCACAACGTGTGCTGGAAAGGGTCGTGGCATGATCATATGGAAAATCAAAACCTTTTGATCTTTGATTGTACAATCCCGTCATAATACACAAAAGGAGACATCGGAGACAACATCAGCTCGGCGAGTCTGTCTCTCAGTCTGTCTGTCTATCTATCATTCTGTCTCTCTGTTCATCTGTATATTGCTTTTAGTTTCTGTGGCGTGTGTAATTGTTGTTGTTGTGTTAAACAATGTGTTTACGTTTGCCGTGTGTCCCCTCTTGCCAGAAAATTAGATCAACTGCAAGCTTCTGTGTGTTTCTAGAGACTTTTGTTATTATATTTTGGGTTCATTTTTATAGAATAGATAGATTAGAAAACCTTTTTTGTTCTTTGTGTTATCTATCGGAAATTTCAACAGTATAATTGTCTGACCCATATTCAACAACCGTGTAGATTTCAGATCCTAGGATTACTGGATCGTAAAGCCAATAAAAATATTTCGGTCTCAGTATTAAAGGTATACTGACAATACCCTAAACATAAGTCATAGCAATAATTAAATATGTATTTCTGAATGCTCTATGGCATGGTGTAGGCAAACACGTTTTCTGTGGTGAAGAGTATATCAGCTTCGGCATAGGCGAAGTTAAATTTCTTTTTACTGGTTTTGGTTTTTTTTTTTTTGTTTCTCTATCCAGTTGTAAATTTGTTTATGGTCGACTTTATTGTGTTTAATATCGGTGTATATTTAATCGTACTATTGTACAATATATCAGCTTTGCTCTTTTGCGCTATTAATATATTATTTAGCCTTTCCACATCGCTATTTCCGGTGTGACTATTTGGTTTAATTGCTTGAAAATCATTGTTGTTTAATAATTCTTTGATATTTGAACTGTTAAATTCGTTGTCAAATTTTGCTTTTACCGTCCAATCAGCCTGCTGGCGGTATTCTCTAAATATTCGAAACAATATTCTAGGCCTGACTATTGCCTCTGCTGGACGAAAGGCGTATGATTCCATATCACCAATTTGGGTTCAGGAGATCTCACTGGACCCCAGAGCAGTGTCAACGCATTGTTCATTAAATCCTCAACACCTTCGAAGACAGACAGTACTGTTCAGCCGCTTTTTTGGATGTACGACAAGCGTTTGACAGAGTATGGCTCCCCGGAATTACAATATATTTACACTCAAATAATTATTCAAGTTCTGCAGTAATACTCGAACAACGCAGACGTGTTATGCACTCGTAAACTTTTGTCCACTACTATCAATAAAATTTATAACAAAAGTAAACAACCAAAGCGCTAAGATGAGCCTAGCTCATCAACATAGCCAAAAGCCGGTCACAAAATCTACCAGAAATGCATATTTTTCGGTAGTCTCTGATGACCAAACTAACAAACATGGGTCATCGTTGTTATCCACCAAATCGGCTGAGCGTAAATCTAATTCTTGCACCAGTCATACCCTATCCTAGAGCGCATAGTGCCCATCCCCGCAACCACCACTGTGCATATGTCCAGCAGCATTTGTTTCAACAACAACAACAATTTCAACACATAGCACATCATCAACACCAACAGCTAAAGCAGCATCAACAACAACAACAGTGTACGCAGTAACTGCTTCGATCGCGTCATCGTATGCAAGCCCCAAAACAATTATCGAAACAATAATAATGCTTCCAAACCTACATCGTATGCGTCATTAGGGAGATCTGTGACCATTACGCTTGCAATAACAACACACAGGCATGTCCAAAGTGCAAACATAGCAAGCAATAAAAATATTTCCGAACGGAAACAAAAGAACCAGAAAAACGCAATCACCAGACAAATCTATAGAACAAACACAAAACAACAAAAAAACAAAAAACCAAACAAAGTACACACAACGACACAAACAAAATTTCAAGAACATTGGTTAAGCTCCACTAAGACGCAGCGACTTAACAATATTACTACTAATAATAATACTGCCGGTAGTAATTGTTATACCCATTATTTTCAACCGTTCCAAACTATCATGGACAGTGAAACCTCGAAAATTGAACCAACTAGTGATCAATCAGATGATGACTCGGTCTCTCCAGTCACACCAAATGCAAAGATTCCGCCCATAACTGCGCTTAAGAAAAGCTCTAAATATATACACGCCATGCTTACAGAAATTAAAATAAGTGGATAGTAGTTAATCGTATCACATTAAAACCATATCAATTGGCATCAAAATATTCGTTAATGACTTCGATAGTTACACCACTATCCACGACTATCTCAAAAGCAATACTCGAAACTGTGAGTTTTTCTCTTATGAAAACAGGGAATCTAAGTCATATAAAGCCGTTCTCTCTGGTTTAGATAAATTACCGAATGACGAGATTAAAAATTTCTTATTATCTCAGAGCCTACAATGCTCTGATGTGAAACTGTGGAAAAAACGACGAAAACTTGTTTTAAGATTCTGCTGTACGTACAATACTTCGCAAATAAATCTATTACGTTCCAAAAACTGCGGAAAGACCATAAGTTCAAAAACCATACAAAAGTTCGTTGGGAATATAAAACTAAATCACTACCAAGATTAACATAAAGTTACAATTGCTAACTTTTTGAGCACGGGTCTAAAAGTTATAACTTTACCACTTCCTGTGCATTCTGTGCAAGTCACCATTCGACGTCATTCTGCACTAACTCAGGCACTCTTCTTTGTGCCAACTGCAAAGGTACGTATGCCTCCACAGACGCAACATGTCCTTGTCGAGCTTCGTATATTGCATTGATCGAAAAGAGATCATCGCACTCCAAACGCCATGGCAAACAAAACTATCCAGCTCAACTCAAAGATAGTTTCCAGCACAGCAAAGATAGTAGTAGCGCTGCTCCTAGTAGAGACAATTTTGCTAGCCAGAATCACTTGTCTTCCCTTAATTATAGAAGCGTCCTAATCGGCTCTCAAGTAACAGCACCACTCACGCATACTACCATAACGAGATCGTCAGTCGTGGAGTTATCTACTGACCTATGTACCTTTGAGGAAATAAGCTCTCTTAACCAAACTTCCAACTTGCTCTTGCAAGAGTTAACAGTTCAATGTGCTTACTCAATTAGCACTTAAATATGTGTATGGTAGTAAATAATATAGAATATCTCAATATCATGGCATGGAATTCACGTATCATAAACAAGCTGAACTCTCTAACTTCCTATGCTCCAATCAAATACATATTTCCTTAATCTCTGAAAAATGGCTGACACCTGGGGATAGACTTCAAATTCCTAACCACCGTAGGGCCGGTGGAGTAGTAATTATCTAGGAAATATCAAAAAATTCCCAATTTGAACACTCACCTGATAGAAAACATTGCAGTAGAAGTCAGGTTATATTCTCAAGATAGCCTACAATTTTTTTCCGCGTATTCTCCGGGATCATCGGCCAAGTGTTTGAACAGGTCCTGCAATCTAACTAACGATAGAAGTCACATTGAAAGTTTCTTCAAAGCAGACTTTTTCAAATGATCTCAAAAAAATGGCCACTTTGTACTAGGTGGTGACCTGAATTGTAGAAATAGACTGTGGAACTGCAGTAGCGCATACTGCTGGGATAACACTCTCTTAGTAACAAATTTACGATATTATACACCAACATACATTCCAGCTAATAACAATGCTAAACCCCTACTTTGGACATGTTCGTCACTATTGTTTCAAACTTGCTAACAGATAGTTACCAAGGTAGCATTAAATGTCAACTTACATACTAACACTTTCCCGATTTACTCTAAGGGAAATTCTCCACTTAAAAAAAAAAAAATGTTAAAGAAAGTTCTCAGAACTGGGATTAATTCACGTAGAAGCTCTTTCGACTGAATCCATTGATAAAGATGTCTCTCTACTCGCAATGAAAGTAGCCGCTGCATTTAATATTGTGGTTCCAAAGAAGCTACGGACAAGCCACTGCAACAAATTATCGTTCTATATAACTTGGATAATTAGAAAGAGAAATACTGCCAACAGTCAATGTTTTAGAACGAGACAACTTATCTACAAAGCACGGCTTAATCATCTGAATCACCTAATAATGTCTCAAATACTTGCTCACAAAAACTTCACTGAACTGAATTACTATACTCTGGAAAAATATACTTAAGTTGATTTACAAAAACAAATTGGTGGAATAAATCATAAATAAAACAAAAAAAATTATTACCGGCACCTTATAACTTGGTATTGAAGTCCTTCCTTCTTAGAAGAACATTTTACGTAAGATAAGACGATAGAGAATCGGACATTAAGGCAATCCTAGCTGTCTGTACACGCTCTTCACTGCTGACCTACCTATTTCAAGTGACGAAAGATTCTGAAAGCGATCCAGGGACAGCCTCAACCATTTTGATGAACCAGATTAATATTCTGGAACTATGGCTCAAAAGATGGAACATTGCCGTGAACACAGAGAAGTCCATGTAACCTTTACCATGAATCGCAAGACCATAAACCTAAATGGAGACACTAGTCCGGAAAGCACCAGGGAATTACCTTGGACTAAATATCGATAGAAGGCTAACTTGGCAGCCCCAAATATAATTTGAAAAGAAAACAGCTCGACCTAAAACTTTTAAAAATGTCCTGTGGACTTATGGAATACAGCTATGGGCACTGCCTCCAACTCAAGCATTGAGATCCTTCAAAGGTTTCAGTCCAAACTACTGCGTAGACTTGTTGGAGCTCCCTTGTACGTGAGAAAATCAGTCCTACACAGAGATCTACAGACTCCCACGATCCGTGAGGAGAGGATTAAAATAGAAACGTAGGAGTGTACAATCAAATTCGCTGAATATTGTTTATGATAGATGGCAAATAAAATTTAATTAAAAAAGAAAAACAAAACTTTTTAACTTTACCTTTTGAGACTAGAAATTATTGAATATTATTTACAATAGTTCGATTGTTTCTATCGGTTAGTGGTAAGCATGTTGCATTCTTGGAAAATTTTTCGATAAATACGATAAATGATTATTTGCTAATTACATATATATATATATATATATGTATAGATGTGTACGACTTCATTTATTGTTTTAAGTGTTTCTGTCATGAAAAATTTGTTTTTTTTATGGGGTTTCAGCCATATTTCCCCCCTGAGCATATTTCGTAATTATGTATTCTTGTTACATTTATACTCTGTCATAAGGATGGGTTGTAAATACATTTTTGACCTTAATTTTTCGTAAGTTGCAGTTATACCGCAATGGTCAGTTTCATGTTTATGAAGTAGTGCAATTTGTTTGTTCAAGGTCTCTTCTGATTCTATTGCAAATTTTGTGCACTTTACTAATTATATTGGGACGTTTGTTGAGAATTCATTTGTTATGATTTCTTCAAGTTTATTGCATTGTTGGTCTGTTGGGTTATGGGTACCGCATATATTCACCAGTAGTTTATTTCAAAGGATATGATTTATTATAATTTGAGTTAATTGCAAATGATGTGAGTTATTTTGGTTTAAGTTAATTACAAATCATGTGATTTATTATAGATTAGATCATCACCGTTTACTGACAGTGTGTCCTAGTTCACGTTTAGTGACCACATAACTCATGCTCACCTACGATCTATTCTGCCTACCGACAACGCTCTTTTCTGCTCTGCTTTTCGACTCTGTTGCCAAGCTTACCAATTAGACAAATACTTCGTCCCAGACTGACCATTCTGAACGTAGTGACCGTTGCTATTCAAACTACCTCATTCCTACATTCGGCCGTCTTGACCCATTATTTGTCCCCGAATGATCCCATTTTTTCATAAATTCCGTTACTGAAATTGTTTTTTTTGGTCCCTCAGTGTCCCCCAGTTTTTCTACTTCATATCTCTCCGAGAAATTTTGACCTCTCCCTCTCCAAATGTCGTATTTCATAGGAAATGCCGTCCCTTTATTTTCCTCTTCTCCTCCTTAGTTTTATCTATATTTTACTGAGCTTCTCTCCTAATGTTATCTCTCTTTTCGGCTAAGTCCTGTATATCCAATTCTTTGAAGTAGTTCTTCATATTAACATTTTCTTTAACTTTCATATCCAGCCTGGTGATAATTTTAAATGGAGTGGCATTTGTGGTTTTTGGTGCCGTATTATTAACTATTTTTTGAATACTGTCCACATGCAAATAAAATTTAGTTGGGTTATCTTAACACATTTTGTTAAGCATTGGAATCACAACTCTATGAATACGCTCCACCTGACCGTTGCCTCTAGGCACCCCAGTTGCCATATGGAAAAGTTGAATTCCCTCCCTATCACAATAATCTTTGAACTTATTAGACGTAAATGCTGGACCTCTTTTCGTTACTTTGCACCTAGGATTCCCGAAAGTCGCTGATTGCTTCATGTCTATTACTTTCTCAGCTCCTATTTACTTTATTGGGTATAACCACACAAACTTTGAGAAACCGTCTACTAATACTAATATATTTTTCCTATGTTTCTGTCATAGCCCCTACATGGTCGATGTGGTATATCCCTAAAGGTTCCTGAGCCTTTTCAATTGGTGATAGCCAACCTTCCTTTCTACCTTACTTTGTGTCTGCTATTAAACAACTTACCATCTTTTCCACTTCTACTATGTCATTGGCTTTTTTCCAACAGAAATGTCCTCCTTGATGCACTAACTTTATTACTTCATCTTCCATTATGTCTGGTACTACCAAAAGTTCCTTAAGGGGATCTTTCTTTCAGCAAATCCTGCTTAACTGCCCTTATCCACTAGTTTTTCTTCACCGTCATAGTAAAAGCGTTGCAGTCTGTAATAATTTTGAATTCTATCCCCACTTCTTTAATGCATTGATTATTTCCAATACTTTTAACTCGTATGTACTGTAGTTTTCTTCATACTGTTTGGTTTTTATACTCTTATATTCTACTGGGTGAAGTAATTGATCTTCCGAATCTCTCAGCGTGAATACACCCCCGTACCCGAATTTAGATGCAGCGCTTGGGTTATATAACTTCAATACTGGCAGGGCTACTAACACTTTTTTTTAATTGTTGAAACGCAAGTACCTGTTCCTCGTTTAACTCTATTCGCATGTCTTTTTGTCCTCTTTTCAATGTCTCGAAGTAAGTCTGACAATGGTTTACCTATCATGGCATACTCCTTTACAAATCTTCTTAAGTACGATGTAAGCCCTAGGAAACTTTCTAATGCTTTAATCGAACTTGGTGTGGAAAAACTCTGAACGGCTTTAATTTTGTCTTGCGTGGGATAAATTTTACCATTGCATTGATTCATGCGCAACGCTTTGAGTGCCGAAAATACGTCACATGCCTCATTTTCTTTGTCAACAAATTTGGTACCTTCTTCCCTAAGTATGATGTCTTCTGCTCTCAAAATATCGTTACCTAAGAACGCTGCATAGTTAAATTCGAATTTTTTAACGATGTGAAATTTGACGTTGAACTTGATGCAATCCAATCTGACTTGTATTTTGAAACTATCTATCGTACCCAGACGGCCCTTCCCCATACCTGACAGATACCGAATATCATTCCGGTTCAAAGAGACTCCCTTTATATTGGCAAACCTATCTTCTCTTAATAAGCTGAGGTCGCAACCCGTGTCTATTAACGCTGGAAAGCTAAATCGTTCTATCTTCACTGCTTTGAATATATTATACGATCGATCCCATTTCTCTAATTTTACTTCATCGCCGATATTTACTCTATTTTTGACCTCACCATTAGCTACTCTTTCGTTTCTACATAATTTAGCAATATGACCTATTTGGTGACACTTGTAGCATATAATAGTTTCCAAACAGTCCTTAGTCAATTAATACTCGCTTTTACATTAGAACCATTTCTTTCATTCTCTTTTATTTCCGTCTTTTGTAGCTTCTAATTTAGTGTTGGTATAAAAATAAAATGGGCCAAGTGCGAGTCAGACTCGTACACCGTACCAGTTTGGGGTTTGTATGGGAGGTACTCCACCTAGTGGTCCGATTTGACTCATTGCAGCAAATGTACCGCGCCTATACCAGAAACTTATAGTGTGTAAATTTCAGTTCAATAGTCCAAAAGAAAAAAAAGTTTTTCGAATGGTGGGTTTGTATGGGAGAGGTACCCGTTCTAGTTGGCCTATTTGGCTGATTCCAATAGATGTACAGCGCCTATATCAAAAACTTATAGTGTCTTAATTTCAGTTCGACATCGTATAGCTGCCATACAAACCAAAATGTTTCTTGTATAGGATCTCCCTTGCTGTTTCCCTACTGAGCGTATAAAAGCCCAATTGAAAAAATTGGGTCATTAGGTGCGAAACATCCATAACCCCAAAAATCGTGCATCAGGGAAACCTATGGGCATGTTCTTTGTGGACCTTAACCCGAATTATAATACACGGGAGATTTACAACATCTCTCTTTATTGCAGACATAAAATTAAAGTCGAGGATCCACACCGTCGCCGTGACGATATTGTGCAATGCCACCGCTGTCAAGAATATGGGCATAATATCAGCTTCCGTTCGAAAAACATATAAGTGTAAAAAGTGGAGAAGATCACTCCTCCAAGGATTGCATAAAGCCACCAAATCAGCCAGCGAAGTGCGCTTTATGTAATGAAGCTCATACTGCAAGTTACAAGAGGTGCATTGTATATAGGGCCATGGTAGACAAGAAACCTCCTCAGTCGAAAAAGTTGGCGCGTTCAATGCCCTCCGACCACTAATGGTTAATTCCCTGTCTTATGCGGAAGTTGCAAATGGTAAAGAGTTTTTACTAAGTGATTAAAGTACAAAAGCAGCAGAAACCTCATAAGCTTCAGATTCTGCAACAGCAACTTTGACAACAGCAGTCAGTTAGAACAGCTACCACAGCAGCAGCAGCAATCAAAACATCTCCCACTTCTACAGGGGTCATACTATTCAGCAGACATAGAACTACGGTTGTCATAACAGGAATCACACCAGCAGTCACATCAGCAGGCACAACAAAAGTCAATACAACAGCAACAAAATTTACAACAGCGCTTTTCTCATTCTGATCAATACCAGCAAACACATCAGCAATCATACCAGCAAAGTAATCAACAGATGCAATACTAATCCCATCTCGAGCAAATTATTGTATAAATGGAAAAAGTGCTTGAAGCGCTTGCTTTATTTATGTCAAATGTGACGCCAAACAACAAATAGGCATGCGATTTGGTATCTGGAACGCCAATGGACTCTCTCGTCAAGCAAACGAACGATTCATTTATCAGCATCACATCGATGTTAATGAGACGCACTTTTGCTGCAGATCATATTATAAGCTTCATGGCTACTCTCTTTACACGGCAAATCACCCTGTTGGCAACCGCATGTGAGGAGGGGCTGCTGTTCTTATCAGAGCAACCATAAAACACTATCCAAATATTTCAGTTCGTACTGATGCTTTGCAATCTGCCATTAATGCAGTCTTTACTATACATACTGATTTGGTTCTAGCTACAATCTATTGTCCACCAAATCATTCACTACTGGAAAGGCAGAACAGAGACTTCTTCAGCATTCTTGGCCCTAGGTTCCTTGCTGAAAGTGATTGGAACGCAAAACACCAATTATGGGGCTTCAGGAGATCTACCCCGAGAGGTAAGATAATACATGAGTTAATAGTAAATAACTACCTCTTATCAGATGCTGGCGACGGGTTCACCAACTCATTATCCGAACTTCTTGGGCCTAAGGACATGGACTATGCGGTTGAGCTACTTAATTGCTGCATCTGCGAAGCTGCTGAAAGAACCACTGTAGTTTAGACTCGACCTCCTTCATTTGACTCAGTCATCCTACTTCTAAAAGCAGTGATATTGAACTTAGTTGTTCTAAAACGTGGAATGCGACATCGATTTATTTGTAGTAGACGTGAAGACGATAGACTTGCGTGGGAAAAGTCTACAGCTAATCTCCGAAATGTCATAAGACAAGTTCATAGCGACTTCTTAGATAATTTATTACGTCATGCTGATCCAAATAAAAAGGTAGGATTCAATTTATGAAAGGTGACTCGTTGTGTTAAACTACAGCATTCAGATCGCAAATCATGAATGCTAACGACCCCTTGATGCCATTCTGATCTGGAAAAAGCGGAAACATTTGCTGGTGAGCTTATAAACCGTTTAACTTCGCTGAGTCTTGCTTATAATAGAGTCGCCTTGAAAACTAAGAACTTCATTAATCAACCTTGCTAACCTACGGCACCCTATTCTGTCATTTCGCTCCACGAAGTCCGCATGGAAGTCAAAAAGTTAAATAAGAAGAAGTGCCCCGGCTATGATGGAATTGACGGCAGAATTGCAAAGGCTCTCCCCACCAATGGTACAATGCTACGGTTTCACCACTTCCCCACTCAGTGGAAGTGTCCTGAGATCGTTATGCTGTTGAAACCTTGTAAACCGGAAAATCGATGTTGAATCGTATAGACTGATAAGTTTGTTGCCTACATTTTCCAAAATATTTAAATAAATATTTTTGGCTAAGATGATGGCAGGAACAGGTGTCCAAAGAGGTATCCCTGATCATCAATTTGGTTACAGGAAACAACATGGTACTCCGAAGCAGGTTCACCGTGTCACCTAGTAATATCCTTACAGGATTTGAAGACAAAAAATAAATCTCCGCAGTCTTCTTAGATGTACAATAGACTTTTTACAAAGTGTCGATGGTCTGTTGCACAAATCAAAGCTCATCCTCCCAACTCTGCTATATCTACTGCTGCAGTCCTACCTACGCGGTCGGACTTTTTATGTAGCAGTAAAGGATGCCGAATCCACCATCCGTAATATTGCAGCTTGTATTGCGCAAGGTAGTGTACTAGGACCAGTCATGTACACATTGTACACTGCGGATATGCCCATTCCCGCCGACAATAACTTCCTTCTTGCTACCTATGCGGATGACACTACTGTAATCTGCAACAACAGCTCCATTGGTGTGGCTACGGCTGAAATTCATGATTACCTCAATCACTTTTTTCACTGGACAAAAAGGTGGAATATTGGCATTAACTGGGGTAAATCTGCCCATAGCTGTTTCACACTCAGGCGTGGTGTTTATCCTTCAGTTTTGCTTAACAACATTGCCAATCCGCAAGTTGACCGTGTAAAATAGGCCATAGGAATGATTGTCGACAAGCATCTTACCTGGAAGACACACATCGTATCCACTACTGCAGCTTTCTACGGTAAGCTTAAAAAAATAGCGTGGCTGCTTCCTAACAGCCAACTTAGCCTGAGCAACAAACTGTTGGTATATCGCATAATTTTACATCCCTCCTGGACCTATGATATCTAACTAAGGGGTACTGCCTGTGCATCGAGTAAAAAATTCAAATCGTGCAGAATAAAGCTCTGCGTCATATTACGAATGCTCCTTGATTCGTTAGGAATTCCGTAATACACAACGCCCTTCGGATGCTTACAGTCATAGACGAAATAAACTTACACAGCAGTCGCTTCAATGACAGGCTAAATTATCACTCAAACCCACTTGCAGCGGCGCTTATGCATCAAGAGTTTTCCAGGGGACTCAAGGGTTATCTCCCTTGTGATGATGCGACCAGATCCACTTAGCACACACAAATAAGTTAATCATAAGGTTGTTAGTATATTTAATGCAATTAAAGTAAATTGGCTGTACGACTCTGATGTTATCTTAAAATATTTCCCAAAAATGTACCAAATTAATTTTCTAGTAATGTGTGTACATGCAGTTATCATTTAAAAAAAAAACAAAATCTAATTAAGTCTGGTATTCCTGCTTGCGTCTCTGTGGCTTCCGCCCTTTAGTTTTTCATAAACTTCAATTTAATTCTTTCTTAACAGTTTGAGTGAACTTCAATTTATGTTTTTGATTCGTTGCTGGTTCTTGCCGCCTAAAGAACTGTCTTGTTCACTTTCAAGCCTGGTATACCCTCTATGAATCCGTTATACTTTGGTCGTCTAACTTTATGGGTTTGCTTATTTCAATAATTCTGTAGAGATATTCCATTGAAGATTCATTTTTGCTCCTTTCTTCTATCTCTCAACAGCTTATGTATTTCGGAAGCACACAATGATTTACCAAATTCCTCTTCAAATTCTTCTTTCAATCTAGCCCAATTAAGGATCCCTGATAATCCTCTTACATACAACTTTGCTGCACCTTTTAGCAGTTGTTTCGCGCATAAAAATTTTTATAACTTATCCCAATAAACTGTGCCCACCATAACCTCGAATTCCTGAACCCACTGATTAATATCAAGTGATGGGTTTCCAGAAAATGAAGACAAGATCCCAATATCCTCTATATCGTCTTAAACTGTTTTCTTCCACATCAGTATACACTTATTCTTTATCACTTTCTTCTTGTTCTATAACCCGAAATGTACTAAAATGCCTTAAAGCTCTTTCTTTCTATCACAAGTCTAAAAATTTAACCCTTAAAGCTCTTGTTTCAACATATCTACTGTTAACGTTAGTATGCTGTTCGCGTCCATCTTTGACTAACTTCTCACTCAATATGTTGTAATAGTTGCTTAAATTCTAACTTAACAATTATATAATAGTTTCTTAAATTTTAACTTAACAATTATATAATAGGTTTTTAGCTTTTATGTTTTAATTTATACAAAGAATTCAAAATAAATTCTTAAAAGTAATTTTTAATTTACTCTTTTTCAACCCTACCTATCTTCTTCATGTAAAAGCAGGTATCTGCATGATTGATGCCAAAATCTCTCAATCTAAAAACAATTTTAATATAAGAAATCAAATGATGTACCATTCCAGAGTTGAGCTATTCGAGCTAATTCAAAATTAGCTTCGTCTTAAGAATGGACCCTTAGTGTTTAGCCTTAGTCGTTAAGTTATTTTTTAGAAAAATTATCAAATAAAAGGTTTTTCCCACTTTGCTTATAATCTTAAATATTTCTTTGTGTAAAACCATTGTAAATTTTAATCTTTTTTTTGTTTGTTTATTGGTAGTAAAGTTATTAATATAGCTAAAACTCAAAAAAATTTGTTAAGTGTATGGTGTGACAATTAAGTAACGGGACTGAGTATACCACAGTCGTCTATCTTTAGCTTTAAGAGTGGGGATGGATGGTGAGTGACCTTGATTCCTACTGCGCGGAATCCACTTGATCCCGCCTCTCTGTCTAGTCTAGTTTGCTTTTAAACCTAGTTTGAGTAAAGTGTTGTGTAATAGAAGTGCCGGAAAAATGATTAGCCAGCGCACAATGCACTCTCTGTGAAGCAGTTCTTAGCGAAAAAATCAATTACCGTGCTCGAACACCCACCGTATTCACCAGATCTCGCTCCCTGCGACTTCTATCTGTTCCCCAAAATCAAAAGTTCGTTGAAGGGAACACGTTTTGAGTCGGTTGAAGAGAATTTTTAAACTAATCATTTTTCCGGTATACTCAGTCCCGTTACTTAATTGTCACACCTCGTATGCATTGCGTACTACGCGTATACATACACACAACCACTTACAGACTCGTCTGCGTCTTTTTCTCTGCTCATTTCCTTGTACGACTGCGCGCTTCACTCAAATCAAACGAAATGAAAGAACACGCAATGCGCAATGTGTGCATATCGAATTCGAATTAATTCGGATGCGATCGGCTATGCCGAAGTTCTCATTTCTTTTTGCAGGCTAATTCTTTCTAACTCATTTCACAGAGTGCAGACGGTTTTCGAACTCAAAACACAGTCGCATTCATTTCATTCATTTCGTGTTTTGCTTTCACTCAATTCAATTTAATTCAATTCAATTCAAATTCATTCATTGGACTTCAGTTGGGAGCGAAGCCACGCAGCTGTCTACGTCGTACCTCCTATACAATCAACCCATTTAAATTCAGGTTCTTATAAGAAAAACTTTTTTAGTTTACATCCTATTGAACTGAAATTTGGAAACAATAAGTTTCTAATCAATGTCCATGAAATGCGTAAATTTCAAGACCCTAGAAATACTGGATCTTATAGTGCTGATACAAGCCCAAACGGAAATTTCTGTTTTTATGAGAAAATCTGTTTTGTTTTTGTGTTATCTATCTGAAATTTGAACAGTATGATTGTCTGACCTATATTCAACAACCGTGTAGATTTCAGGATCCTAGGATTACTGGATCGTAAAGCTCCCATAAAAATATTTCGGTCTCAGTGTTAAAATGCTATCTGCGTACTGACTTAACCCTAATCAAAAGTCAAATCATTAGTTAAATATTTCTAAATGCTTTATCACAGCGTGTTGGCAACCACGTTTTCTAGGGTGAAGAGCTTCGTCATGGGCGAAGTTAAAATTCTTTTTACTGGTTTTTGTGTTTTTTTTTGTTTCTCATCCTGTTATAAATTTCTTTGTGGTCGACAATATTGTGTTTAACTTCGTTGTACATTTAATCGTACTATTATACAATATATCAGCTTTGTTCATTTGCGTTATTATGGTTAGTTTTTTTTCTAGATGTAGCGTTCGTAGTTTTTCTGTCAATGTATTATTTATACTTTCAATATCGCTTTTTCTGGTGTAATTATTTGGTTTAGTCGCTTAAAAATCATTGTTGTTTTTTTTTAAAAATTCCTTGGTATTTAAACTGTTAAATTGGTTGCCAAATATGAACTTTTCAATTTAACCTTTCGTGACTAGAAATTATTGAATATTGTTAACAATAGTTCGACTGTTTCTATCGGGTAGTGGTAAGCATGCAGCATGCTTGGGAAATTTTCGATAAATACGATAAATGACTATTTGCTAATTACCTATATACATATGTATCAATGTGTACGATTTCATTTATTGTTTTAAGTGTTTCTGTTATGAAAATTTTTTTTTATGAGGTTTCGGTCATATTTCCCCCCTGAGCATATTGCGCAATTATGTATTCTTATTACATTTATATTTTTTCTTAAGTATGGGTTGTAAATACATTCTTGACTTTAATTATTCGTAAGTTGCAGTTATACCGCAATGGCCAGTTTCATGTTTATGAAGTAGTGCAATTTGTTTGTTCAAGGTCTCTTCAGATTCTATTGCAAATTTTGTGCACTTTACTAATTATATTGGGACGTTTGTTGAGAATTCATTTGTTATGATTTCTTTAAGTTTATTGTATTGTTGGTCACTTAATTCGGAGTACTTTTTACTCTACCTTATTTTATTTCTCTACGTAGAATATTGGGGCTTGTTTATTATCGATATAATTTTTTTCTATGAAAACCCTTTTGTTATTAAATACTGTTATTATTGTATTCTGAATCTGTTAATGGCCGTCTTAGGTGTACGTACATTGTAACCTAAGGTTTCTTCTTGAGAATGGACAGTTTGTACTTCACTTGAGTCGTCATTTCAATGCTTTCTTTTATGTCATCCTTATTCAGAAATATTTCACTGCCCATATTACTGTGAGTAATTCTTATTCAAAAGTCGCGTAATTTATCCACTGTTTGTTTTATGTTCTCGAAGAGTATGTAATTTGGAAAGAACTGCTCCGATTGCGAAATTTCTAGTATCCGTTATTTTTGTAATTTTTTTTTTGAGAAATTGGGATATCGTGAAACCTGCGTATTCGATACAAAATCCTTGAGTTTTTCGAAGGCAGAAATATAATCTGGGTGTTGAAAATTCTTTGATTGACCTTTCCTTAGATATTTTGTCAAGGCATGTGCTATTTTTGCAGAGTTTTTTTCGAATTTGGGATAAAACCCAGTCATTCCTAAAACTAATTTAATTTTTTTAGTTTTATTTGGTAATTTTGGTGCCTTCATGATTAAGACTTTATTAGGGACTGGTTTCAAGCCTTGTGTCGTAAGGACATGCCCCAGAAATTGGATTTCTTTGCTTTTCGCAATGCTCTAATTCCAAGTTTTAGGTTTATAATATTTTGGTCTAGTGAAGTGCTAAACACCAAAATACCATCCATATGAGGACACATATTTCATTTATGGAATCCTTAAAGACTTTGAACCTTTGAAAGGTTGATGGTGCGTTTTTGAACAGAACGGCATATAAATGAATTGGTTATGCCCTTTTGGCATTGCTTTTGTCCTATCTTCCTTTTTATCGAATAAAAGGATTTCTCTGTTATTGTAATTATTTCATGGTAGACTTCGTTCTAATCTGATAAAAAGACACAACGTCGTGGGCAAAGACCAAGGGGCAAATCGCTTTGAAGCTCTAAGCGATAGCACAAAACATAAAAGAAAAAAACCTTTATCTTTAATGGAATCTTTCCCGGACCTACTTGCTTGCACACGTACTCACTGTGCCAACTGTGAAGGCGAACACTCAGCTAACAATAAAAACTGCCCAAAATACACAGAAGCCCGCGAAATCATAAAAATAAGAATCAAAGGTAAATATTCAATGTACGAAGCAGAAACAAAATACTTCCAGAAGATCCCGCCGCCTCATCTACTTCCACAAACACTGCTTTAATAACAAAGAAGCAAGAAAACACAAGAATAAAATTCCCAAGCCAAACAGAAAAACAACTGTAACTGCCAACGCCACTTTGCAGCTAAACAAAAATTCGAACACCAACCACGTCAAAAACAACAGCGAAATTAAATTATCACCTTTAACAAGAAACACAATCTACATCAACGGGATTTGAAACAATAACAGCATAACAAAAAATCACTCAAATTCAATATGTATCAAAACAACAAACGCAATCTACACCAATAGAAATTGGAACAACAAAAAAAAGAAGCAACATAACAAGTTATCAATTAAATACAAAACAAAAATATTTAATAAAACAAGAAATGGAAAAAGAAACACAAATAACACAACTAACAATTACCAACAACAACTTATCAATTCAAATGAAGAACCTATCGATCTCTCTTATATTGAGAGCGATGGTGATATATAGAAGATTTATAAACGCGCCTTTTCTTTCACCCTTGCGCCAGACTCAGTCACCAACGCAATGACGGATTTCATCGTTGGATAGATCTGCGTCTGCTGTGGGAGAGGCAGATAGGGCGCACAATAGAAATCTAATTAATTTGAAACTACACATACAAATTAAAAATAAAATTAACACTACCCAATAACAAAAAAAAAAAATTAATATGTTAAAAGGATATCAACGGATACTTAAACAATTTCAGTCAGTTCCAAATTTTAATAAAAGACAACAATCCCAAAATAATATCTTTAAAAGAGACACACCTTCGTATAATATTCAACAGTCACCTCAACAGTTTAAAATCAGCAACGTTATCCCCATAACAAAACCAAACACTGACAAGACCTCCATCAATTCTTACCGACCTATTTCTCTGAACTCCTACATTTCAAAACTGTTGAACAAAAAAATTTAAAACGGCTATGGTGGTGAGGTTTAAACAACGAGCTATTTGACAGCCATCAAATGGGCTTTAGGAAGGACAAATCGCCATCTCATTCTTTAGCCATGCTAGCCACCTTTCTAGGAAAAATCAAAATTCTTTTAAATCATTACACTTTGCCAAAGCCTTCGATAGAGTTGGCATCCATACCATCTTAAATGAGCTAATCGAGCGGAAAATTTAATATAAACTTTCTTACTAACAGAAAAATAACAGTACAAATCAACAATACATATTCATCCACGTGACCCTTAGAAAATGGGATACCACAGGGATCCCACTGTCTATTATACTTTTTACAACTGCCTTCAACAAACTCAATAAAATAATAACAAAACACAGATCATTTCACTTTATTGCATACGACGATGACTATACGTTAGGTTATGTAAAAAACAAAACACATTAAATATTGATCCATTATTTGAAGATTTTTTTTTTTTTTTTCAATTTGTAACATTCTGCGCCAAAATTTATTTGGATTATGTTATCAATTCAATCAATATGCATATTACATTTATTTGTATACTGAATATAAGATTTTAAATTACAATAATTTTTAAGTACAAAATTATTTAAAAAGTCAGCTTACTAAAACTATATAGTTGTTTTTACAACCCATCACCGTACTGTATAATTTTGTTTGGAAGTAAATCGCTTCTTAATTTTATTGTAGAATATAAGTAGAACAAATAACATGAAATAAACTATAGCTAAATCCAAGTAACCCCAACTATATACAGCATAAGCATCAACATTATCGGAGACCACAATAAGCGTAAAGACTGTTTGCAAAATAAGTGCTAACAAAGTGTTAATACCAAATACTAAACCAAAGCTGTCATCGACTAAATTCGCAGCAATTATAGCTCCCGCAATAGTTACAACGCAGTAACTAGCGAAGTACATTAAAATACCCAAAACAATAGTACATAAACAAACGACAACCATATATCTGGTGAGTTTTTTATTACTATTTTATATGCCGGCTACCAGAGCGCCTCCTGCTCCCAAAATTGTGACAGCAGCTTCGACACCACCATTAAATGTGCTCACATTATTCGGTGCAACCTCTTTCCACAGAAATTGTATCTAAGAAACAATTTGTATTTGACCGCATATAGCAAATGCCCACCAAATATTCCCCTTTAAGACTATTGGATTGGTGTAGGCGGATTTTCTGTGGCTACCAATTGAGCGGCAGGCATTGCGAAATGAAAACTTGGGTTGATCCTCAGCTTTCGAAGACATTTCTAAGGTTGATCGACCAGATATATTTGGTATATTTGGTTGTATTTCAGGATGAGCAAAAAAGTATAATCTCTTTGACAATAACGGCAGCGCAAAGGGGAACAAATAACAACAACTCTCGAAAGTCCATTGTTTCTGTAGATACTAAGACTTGTGCCAAGATACCTTCCAGAGATTTACCACATAAAATGGCTGCACGCGTGTTATGTCCAAATTCCATAACTTCGCTTCGAACAACTATGCTGATGCAGACGATATCAGCATAATTGTTCAGAAGTGTAGGAAACATGACGCCACCGAATTAAAATTGTTGCTTAGCAACGAAAGCGAAGCCTACGCTGACGTTGTTTATGCTTAGTAAACAATTGGAAAAGTATAAAAGAGAAGGCATTTGCATATGCCAACACAGTTTGTGAAAAGTCTTAAGACTTTAGTTATTAAAAGTGGTAAACTAAAATTTACAAAATAAATAATAAAGACTAAAGTTATAATTAATAAAAAACTAAAGTTGTTTTAATTAATACATAATTGGCGCAGTCGTGGAACCAATATTCAAAAGAATATTGGAGTGAACATCGAAAGAAAAAAACTAAAGTTACGTGAAAAAAAACTGAAGTTGTGAAACAGCCAATATTCAAAAGAATATTGGAGTGAACATCGAAAGAAAAAACTAAAGTTACGTGGGAAAAAAAACTGAAGTTGTGAAACAGCCAATATTCAAAAGAATATTGGGGTGATTTTTTTTAACAAGACTCTTCAAAGAATCAAATAAATGTTCAACGTTATCAATTTCATTATCGGTATTTTTCAACAATTTACAAAAATTTAAAAAAATACTAATTAAATAATAAAAACAATTAAAATTTAAAAAAAAAACAAACAACTCTTACAACTAAATACATTTAAATAAATAAACAAAATAATAAACGCAAATATATCGAAACAAAAATAAAAAAATACAGACTCGTCATTGATTATCGTAAACTAAATGAATTTACGGTAGATGACAAGTATCCGATTCCTAATTTGAACGCCTTGCTAGACAAACTCGGGAGATCACAATACTTTACTACTCTCGACTTAGCAAAAGGGTTTCATCAAATACCAGTTAGGGAAGAAGATAGGAA
>JBAMAW010000808.1:0-63354 GCA_037043295.1 Amiota minor | reverse complement strand
TTGTATCAGCGAACTCTGGCTTTTTGCTTGGCTTCATCAATATCCTCAAAAAGACAGGATCGAAACCTCTTGCGTTTAGTGGTTAATTGCTCGCCTTTTACATTTTTTACCAACACTGCCTTATTTTTTTAAATATTTAATAAGATGCTGGGAAGAATTCCAAACTCCTTAGCAATATCTTTTTTCTTGTTCGTTCTTCTTCAACTTTATTAATTATCAGTAATTTTTTTGAAGAGAAATGCTACTTCGCTGCGACATATTCACTTTGTTCAATGAACACAGGCAACTGCTGACAAAATTGTTATTTATGGGACTTTTCTCCACTTGCGAACAGAAAATTGTTTGAAAAAATTCATTATATCGAGACAAAAATGTATGAGAATTAAATTTTCTGTTGTAAAATTCACTGTATAGGAATTCATTGTAAGGAGATTGAAAAACCACTTATAGTGGAACGAAAAAGCTGTGTATTCGAAATCAATTCATAATGGGGAGACCTTCATTGTATAGAAGTTGACTATAGCGAAGTTCCACTGTACATAAAAATATTTCATTTTCACATGCCTTCGGCACTTTGCAAATATTTCACATGCTGTCAGCTCAGGCTGTTCTTTCCAAATATTTGAAAAATCCATCAAGCATTGTACATGACACGCACACATAACTTACTAACACTATGACCTTCATGATCATGCGTACGCCCGGTATTAATGTTTAGTCTTGTTTTGTATTTTTTCCAGCTATGCCGTCATCACAGGATTAATTGAAATTCTTGCTCGGAGGTGTATGAAAATCCGTGAGTCTATTGAGAACGACCAGAGTACTATGCTTTCTTTATTGACAACGCTTGGTTTTCTCTCAAGGTTTATTGATGTTTGCCCAATAGGTAATGTACAATATATGCAACTTTTTTTTTGAAATTTGCATCAAAAATATACTTATATATTATTATTAACCACGTTTAGTTACGTTAAGGCCCAAATATACCTGTCGAATTTAAGTTCAATTCGATTTTCTTGTAATTTGATGTATTGTGTCGAATTTTAGCAAAAAAAAAAAAAAAAAAAAAAAAAAAACAACAAATTATCTTTGTCCGTACACAGCACACACGTTCGTTCACAACGAAAACAGCGACATGATGGCGACATACATGCTTCAAATCAAATCGAGGAAGAAGAACCATTTTGAAGAAAATCAAAAATTTTTAATTTGCTTCGAACATTTGGTTCACTCATCGAATGTCAAAATATACGCGTAAAATCGCTCTCACATCAACGATGTGAACTAAAATTTCACACGTACGAGTATATTCAGGCCTTTAATGAAAAACGGAGAGATCGGTTTGGAGAAGTTATTTTAAAAATAAAATTACGAGTCAGCGACTTGTTAACGATTATTGCAATTACAAATGTTTGCGTTTTCGCTCTTCTCTTGAATCATATTTGTACTCGTGAAGAGCGCGAATTTCATTGTTTTCATTTATGTGTGTGCTCTTCACGACGAGGTTAGGAACATAATTGTTTTATGTAGTTCACAATCTACTTGTGGTAGAGCACCGTTATGCCAAAAGATTTAGATTATACGCAGCAAATGTTCTTTCAACGGAGTCAAATATTGCAAGCTGAATTGGAGCCACTTCTTGACATCCGATTGAGGTGATGCAATATTTTTCATACACCTTCAGTTCTGCTAACAATGCAATATGAAATTTTTTTCTTGGAAATTCCACTGGAAAAATCGGAATTGCTGAATCAAATTTTTGTCTACAATTTGTGAGCAAAATGTAAACTAGTTGTTTGTTTGTGCAATTGATCGGTACAGATTAGTTATCAATTCATTTAATGTAGAAGTGGACAAAGGAAGTGAAACTCGTGTATAAGTGTATAAACACTTACTGGATCGTAATTTATTTGGTGTTTTTGTGTGGAGTTGTCTATGGTATGTTTTTTTTTTTTTTTTGTTTTTCAGTTTTATTTATTAAAAAATCATTGTACAATAAAAAATTATTAAAAATTTAGATAAGCTTTATACATTTACACAATACATTACATTACGTTTCATCGTTTCACTGCTTCACAAGAGGCTTGGGGCACTGTGTGTGTGTATTTTGTTTTGGGTTGTTTGTTTCGCTGTCATGCATTGACGTTGTTGTTTTCCTTTGTTTTTTGATTCTATGCACCTCTCGTGGGTATTTTGTTGTTTTCTGTTTTTAAGAAAATATATAGCGTGGGTGAATGGATATTAGAAGAGCGCATTCCCAACAACAAATTGTATGCAATTTTGTCAACCGTCGTGCGTGCTTAGATAGAAACACGTATTCTTTCTGTTTCGTAAATGTTCGCTCCAGCTTGCTTCGGCTCATTCCTTTCACAAGCCGTCATGAACCTCATTATGCACATGTCTGCTCCATGTTTAGTGGAGACTGCTAGGCAGTTTGCAATGTATCAGTATGAACGGGAGTTTTTTGATATTGTTTTATGGCGGCTCTGATGAGGACAGCACCTCCTCCTATCATGCGATTGTCATCTAGGTGATTAGTGTTAGGTAAAGATAGTAGCCATGAACCGTAAAATTTGATCTGCAGCAAAATTGCGTATCATTGGGGAGCGTGACATCGTTGTGTTGATGGAAAAATAATTCTGACAACAATGTGCAAGCTTATTTGGCGTCGAGTTTGACACTAGTAAAACAAGCACTTTCTTCAGTTAGACATAATTTGCTGAAGTTGTGATGAGTGTTGTACTTGTTGTTTACTTTACTGGTATAATTGCTGTGGTAGCTGGTATTGATCAAGGTGTGTAGAGCACTGTTGTACATTTTGATGACGTTGCATTGACTGTTTTTGTGACAGCTGTTGGTGTAGATGCTCCAGCTGAACCTGACGTTGATTGATTACTGGATTTAGTATTTGCTGTTGTTCTTGCTGCTGATTGCATGGCCGCTGTAGTAGAGTAGAAGTTTTTGCTGTTGCTGTTGTAATGACTGCTGTTGTCTTAGTTGTTGTTGTCTAGGTTGTTGTTACAAAATTTAGTTTATCACGAAGCTAAGACTCATTACAATTTGCAGCTTCCGTATAAGACAATGTATTAACCATTAGTGATTGAGCTTTGGAGGAGCCATTTTTCTCTTTTGAGGTGGTTTTTTATTGTAGCTAACATGACCTTATGTACAGCGCACTTCTCGTAATTTGCAGTATGCGCTTCATAACATAAAGCGCACTTTGCACCAACCAAGCTTTGTGCAATCCTCGGAGAAGTGACCCTCTTTACATATGTGTCTTTTGTGACAGAAGTTTTTTTATGTCCGTATTCCTGACAGCGATGGCATTGTACTACATCGTTACTGCGTCGGTGTGGATCCTCGACTTTTATTTTATGCCTGCAAAATAGAGACATATTGTATATCTCCCGTGTATTACTTAAGTCCAACAAAGAATATGTCCATAGGTTTCCCTGATGCACGGTTTTTGGGGTTGTGGATGTTTCGCACCACATGTCCCATTTTCTCCAAATGAGATTTTAATCGCTCAGCTGGGAAACAGTACAGCAGACCCTTTATCACCACTTTGTGCGAATTCTCTTCTTTAAACTGATATGTGTGCATTTGTACACCATTCTTTAGTCGAAGTTTATATAAGCTGAGAAACTCTCTTATCTCTCTAATATCATGATAATAATTATCATGATCATTATTCCCATTATGCTATGATCATTATCATAATCATTATTCCCACAATATTTTCGTTGACGCAACGTCCGGTTCCCACACTATTTGGCTGATGTAATATCCAGAAACTTTACATAAGTCACTTTCCCAGCATAAGTTATAGCAATCCTTTCCGCTGACAGTGCATATTCTGTCACGTACTCCATTTCAAAGACACTGTATTCCAATCCAAAATTACTCTTCTCCAATCCATAGATTCTCTTTCCCGACCCAAAGGTTCTCTTTGTTAGAACCCTTTTCGCTAACAGTGCACCTTATGTCACGTAGACCAGCTTCACCCTGATGATGAAGCTGTAGTAAGTAAGTTTTAGTTTTAAATGGTAACTCAAAGGAAGCACATAGCTATAATGTAAAAAGCGCATAGCGCTGAATAAATATATTTTTTTGTAAACATAAACAATAATTTGTTTAATTTATTTATTGGGTGCATGCAAAAGTCATGTCGGTTTTTTTTATTAATTTATTTATTAATAGCTGTGTCCGCGACTTTGATATTCGAAATATGTTTGTAATACTTAAATACGCTAAAAAAGAAGAAAAAACAAAACAAATCTGCTGAGCTCATTTTGGTTTTTGGCACACGATGACCCCGTGGCCCTCCCACTTCCCTTATCGACAAACCAAAATTGATCAATAGCCCCAAACACAAAACACAAACAAAGCAAAGCACAAACAACGAAACACACGTGTCTCTTTCTTGTCCCACTTGTTTACAAAAAAGCGGAATAAATGGTAATCTGATTGTGCAAGGTCGGGGCTGTACGGTGGGCGTGCCATCACTTCCCATAATTTTTGTCCAGAGGCCAAAAATGTATACGGTCGAGCATTGCCATCATAGAAATTGACACCTTTCCGATTGGCTAGTTCGGGATGCTTCTTTTTAATTTTTGGTCCAATTCGGGTAGTTGACGACAGTACACATCCGAATTGATGGTTTCATTCCGTGGCAGCAGCTCAAAGTGAAGTATACCTACTCAATTCCAACAAAAAGACAGCATAACTTTAATTTGATGTATATTGGCCTTTGTTGTGGTTAGAGGCGGTTCATTTTTCTTGCTTCCTGATCGTTTTGGGTTCACGTTATTGTACACAACCTATTAAAATGGATAATTTTCGTTACGTTTGAGCAATGAATCGCAAACATTGATCCGCTTTTCCACTCATGCGGAACCCAAATATCGAGCTTGCGTACATTTCCATTTTTTTTCACTATTGTACGTGATTCGCTAACGCTTTCTGCAATCTTTTGTGTTAAATAACGGCGGTTTTCATCAATCATTGCTTTGAATTGGTCGTCATCAGCCTCTAATGGCCGACCAGCGCGTGCAGAATCTTTAAATTCAAAACACTTATTTTAACCGACTTCAAAAAAGGAGGAAGTGATCAATTCGTCTGTATTTTTATACTCTTCACGGAAGTGAAGTTTGACATGAAGTTTGTAACAGGCAGAGGGAGACAAAGAAAAACACATAAAGTATATATATTCTTGATCAGCTCGACTAGGCGAATTGATTAAGCCATGTCCGTCTGTTTGTATGCAAACTTGTCCCTCAGTTTTCGAGCTACAGAGCTGAAATTTTGCACGAATCTCTCTTTTTACCATACGCAGTACATTACAGTTTATCGGAACTACTCGAATCGGACTACTAGGGTAGGTACCTCCCATACAAACCACCCATTTGAGTTCATGTTCTTATTAGGAAAACATTTTTGTTTTTTGTCCTTTCGAACTGAAACTTAGATACTATCCGTTTCCAAGACAGACCCAGGACATTTGTCGGAACTACCCGAATCGTACCGCTAGGGGGAGGGTTCTTCCCATACAATCCACCCATTTGAATTCATGTTCTTATTAGAAAAACTTTTTTGTTTTTTTTTTCTTTCGAACTGAAACTTGGACACTATCAGTTTCCGATACATGGCGCAGGACATTTGTCGGAACCACCCGAATCGGACCACTGTGGGGGTACCTCCCATATAAACCACCCATTTGAATTCATGTTCTTTTTAGAAAAACTTTTTTGTTTTAAAACTGAATGTAGACTTTTTGGTGCCTATATTTACTAGTTGCTATATTTAGAACCCGTTATTTCAAAAATGGACGGTGAAATTTAGTTTATTGTTTTTGATTTTCAAACTTAAGAATGTAAAGAAGAAATACGTACAAAAAAAAATTATTTTAATTACATATTAACACAGCGTTTTTTCTTCTCTAAAAAAAAAAGTGGTGTCGTGGGACATCCGTGTAGACCGCAGCTTCATTCAAAACAAATTTTTTCATTATTATTTTTATTTATTGAAAAATTTATGTTTTAATTTCCATTTTTTTGATTCATTTTTGTTATTATTATTTTTAGTTATTTATTTTCAAAATCGAATCTCTCTTTAAACACAAAAGCACAAAAGAGAATGAACGATGTTTTCGCTCATGACTGGTTTAATCAGAGAATGAGAGTTCTATTAAGACAGAATTAAGAAAAAAATTTAAAAAATAATTTCCAGTGCAGGACTCGAACCCCACGCCCTCAGTTTGCCAGTCCTACTCTTTAACCACTCCACCACACAGACATTTTAATTGTCTTTGCTTAAAAAGTTCCAATATAATGAAAAAATAAAACAATAATTTTTAATTTAAAAATAAAGAAAAAAATATTGGGCGTACAAATAGAAAATCGCCGTTGTTTTTTTTTCATAATTTGAGGCTTTATTATAAAAAAACTCGTTACATACTCAATCTCCAAAATAATTTCCATTACTAGCCACAACTTTTTCCCATTTTTCTGGCAGCTTTTGAATTCCTCGTCGGAAAAATTGTTCGTCTTTTGACGCGACCCACGAATCAATCCAGTTTTTGGCTTCTTCGAAAGAACGAAAGTGGTGTCCTGCCAGTTCATGCGTCATCAATCTGAATAAATAAAAATCAGAAGGGGCGATATCTGGAGAGTACGGCGGGTGGGGTAGGATGTCCCATTTCAAAGTTTCCAGGTATGTTTTCACTACCTTGGAAACATGTGGCCGAGCGTTGTCATGTAGAAGTATCACCTTGTCGTGTCTTTCCAAATATTGCGGGCGTTTTTCCTTCAACGCTCGATTCAAACGTATTATTTGAGACCGATAGATGGCTCCTGTGATGGTTTCCCCTCGTTTCAAGAGTTCATAGTACACTACACCGAGCTGGTCCCACCAGATACACAGCATCAGCTTCGAGCCATGAATGTTCGGTTTTGCGGTCGAACTTGATGTATGGCCGGGAAGCCCCCACGATTTTTTCCGCTTCGGGTTGTCATAGTGTATCCACTTTTCATCGCCGGTCACGATGCGAAGCAAAAAACCCTTTCTGTTTTGCCGTTGGAGGAGTTGTTCACACATGCAAAGGCGCCGTTCGATGTCCCTCGGATTCAACTTGTACGGCACCCAATGTCCCAGTTTCTGGATCATTCCTAAGCTCTTTAGGCGATGAGAAACGGCTTGCTGAGTCACGTCCAATAAACTTGCAAGTTCCTGTTGCGTTCTACACGAATCTTCATCCAGCAAAGTCTCTAATTTTGCATCCTCGAACTTTTTAACAGGACCGGGACGTTCCTTGTCTTCCACGCCATATTCGCCATTTTTAAACTTTTGAAACCATTCCCGACACGTTCTTTCACTAATATAGCTTTCACCATAAGTTTCTACAATCATTCGATGCGCCTGAGTAGCATTTTTTTTCGAATGATATGCAAAAAGCAACACTTCCCGCAAATGGCCCTTTGTAGGCTCGAATTTTGCCGTTTTCGCTAACGATCGTTACGGATCAGTCGAGATGAGTTCCTTGTATGGACAAGGACTCTGGCTAGGGGATTAACATGTCGAACTAGTTTATCCATATAAATAGCTTTACGCTTGGAACATTCATCGTTGACAGGTGGAACTTCCAGGTCCTTGTGAATGTCTTCATTCCTGATATACCATGGAGCTCCCTTGATTGTTCTAAGTATCTTGGATTGTGCTCTTTGTATAACTTCAATGTTACTCGCGCTCGCGGTACCCCACAATTCAGAACCAAGTCCAAATTGGTTTAATAACAGAGTTATACAGCATCACCATCTACTCAAGTCTCAGTCCAGATTTAGAATTGATTAGCCAGTGAAGACTTTGAGCCCTTAGTTTCATATGTATCTTTTTCGCTTCTATATGTTTCCGACAGGTGAGCCGACTGTCCAGGTCACCACTTCAGTTTGAGGAATTGTAATACTATTTAACGTTACTGCAGAATAAGTCCATCGGTTCAATGTAATATGCTTACATTTCCCCTCATTGACTTTAATCCTCCAGTTGGATAACCACTCCTGAAGGCTTTTAAGATGAGCATCCAAGCTTGCGGAAGCTTTAACTGGGCAACAGGAGCGACTGATTACGGCAGTATCATCAGTGAAAGTCGAAGTATCAATTTAACTACTTGTTGGAATGTCGGCAGTGAATAACATGTATAGAGTTGGTCCCAAGACACTACCTTGGGGAACTCCTGCTTTTATCTTAAATTCATTTGAAACGAAATTTTTCTGCCTTACTACAAACACTCGATTTGATATGTAGGATTGCAGGACTCTATGCATATTTTGGGGTAGTAAACAATTTATTTTGTAAATCACACCCTCATGCCATAGTTCAAAGGCAGTTCTTATTTCCGAAAATACTCTGTTGACTTGCTCAATCGTTCCATGTTTTGCTCGAAATCCAAATTGATGATCTGGGATTGAACTATTTGCTTGTAACTGGTGATTGAGTTTGGCTTTAAAAACCTTCTCAAATGGCTTATTTAGAAAGACATGGAAGCAGACTTATATGAAGAAGGACATGTCCTATCCTTCCCGAGCTTTGGAACCATTATAATAACCGATTTCTTCCATTGCTTTGGAAAGTATCTAATTTGAAGGATAGCATTGAAAAGACACAAGTGAAAAACTATTGCTGCGTTTGGATGTTCAGTTATCATTTTTGGCACGATTCTATCATAACCAGCAAATTTTTTGGGTTTCAGGTGAGTCCTTGTAATGGATACAATCTCCCTAGAGCTTGTTTTTAATGGAGTAATGGAATTTGTGATTGTCTGGTGAGGAAGCACAAATTTGTTAGTAGGTAGATTAGGTTGAAACACGTGCTCCATGTGGTTGGCAAATACATTAGCCTTCTCTTCATCAGACCGTGCCCAACTTCCGGTTCTGTCTCTAATAGGTGAATCCAGCTCCACAGGAGTTTTTAGCGATTTTTGTGCTATCCAAAGTGAAAATCTAGAGTTTGTGGGTGATAGGTTATAGATATAACGCCTTTGTGCCCCGAGTTGGTCGCTTAAAAGTGCTTTGGCTAGTTTCTTTGTAGCATTTTTTAGCCTTTGTTTAGCAGTAGGAGATCTGTGCTGTTGCCATTCTCTTCTCAATCGCCGTTTAGAAGCAACCAGTTCTTCAAGTTCCCTATTTGAGAACGATTTTCTGCTGAACTTGTGAGCAACAATCGCAGGTATTGATACCTCAGCTGCAGCTACCAATACGACACTTAACTCATCAACAGATATGTCGATATCACTTTCAGAGTTGATCGCAGGTGCAATTTCTATGTGAGAACTAATATACTTTTTATATTGCAACCAATTAGTTTTATTAGATATAAGTCTATAAGGGCAATCCTCAAATATTGGAAAATTGAGTAAATCGATATCAAAGAGGGAGTGATCGGAAGAAATTTCATCATGAGTAATTGCTGATATGAGGTTTCTTGGCATATTTTTTGTGATACCAAAGTCGATGATATCAGAAGTTTTTCTTGGATCCGCCGGCCAGGCCAGTATGTAGGCCTACCCGGAGAAACGAAGTCTAGCTGGTTTTTACAATTTACAAGAGTGCTGTAAAGTTGCCGACCTTTTGGATTTACTAAACGAGAACCCCAATAAGTGAGTTTAGCATTGTAGTCACCGGCCGCCAAAAATCGTGCTGCAAGGCTATCAAAGAAATTTTTAAAAACATCTGCAGATATTGAAAATCGTGGAGGACAATATACAGCAGATAACGTCAGATTACCATAACGCATTTGCAACTGAACCGAAGTTGCTTGTAGATAATTAGATGAGTACGGCTCTAGGGTCTGGTGTTTAATACGCGTTCTTATAATAATGCATGTACGACCATGAGCCTTTCCATCCGAATGATTTGTTGTATAAACTAAATAGTCTGGTATAAAGAAGTTGTTTTTGCTAGTCAAATGAGTCTCACAGACTAACATCACATCTACATTGTTGTCTTCTAAAAACTTCATCAGCTCTAGTTTATGCTGTGAAACGCCATTTGCGTTCCAGTGAGTTACTTTTAAATGAGCCATTATGGGGAATATAACTTGTCCAAAATTTGTATTTGGATTTTCATCTTCTCATGAAAAGAGTTTTGCATTATAAAGATTAATTGATTCAAGGTCTGTAATAAATTCACCAACATAGACTCACTAGAACTTAGTGGTTACAACACTGGCTCATTGCATGCATTTAGAGTTGGGGTAGTTTGTGAGATTGGCTTATTATGTTGAGACATTGGAGCCAAGCCTATTCGAGCTTTCTTCACGAACATATATTGGGGGAGGTTTCGCGGTTTTAGGTGTTGATGCGTCTTTGTCATCATTTTTAGCAAGTTCATCCTTTTCAGCAAGTAGTTGGAAGTTATTACTTTCCAAAATCGTTTTCTTAGCATTATTATTTTTTGCGGGCTTAACTTACGCTTATCGTGGATTTGTATGTAGCGGTGAATGCCTGTCTGCACTGCCGCTTTTGGGTTGCAAATATCGTTATTAAATGTTTGCGTGTTTGTTGTTGTTACAGTAACTGCATGTGATGACGCAATCGAAGCAGTAGCTGAGAACACTGTTGTTGTTCCTGAAACTGCACTAGCTGTAGAAGTAAAAGCTGTACTTTGTGTTGTGTTTGTTGTAGTGTTAAACACAGTTGCTTCTGGGTTTGAATGTAAAGCTGGTTGAGGGGAAGGGCACTCGGCACTCCATGGGAGTGAGTGACTAGTGCTTACTGTGCTAGACAACAGAACAGGAGAGCAAGATCGTGCTCTATCTACGGCCGGCTGAGCGGTAAATAAGGAACCTTTGTTTTTGTTCCAGGTATCATTAGCGACAAACGAGAAGTATGCATTTCTCGCTGTCATTATTGGTGCTGTTAGGCTTTGATAAGAAGCAAATAAGGTAAACGTCCGATCAGTTGAATAACATCGCTTACTCTTCCGGGGATCTGAACGCATTAACCTACGAGTGTGCAAGCTATTTTCGAAACTGCAGAGCAATGTTTTAAATAACTTACCACGTATGGTGCATACATTGTTTTAAAAGCATTAAGAGTCGAAATTAGTCAAAATAATAGAAACACAAATCGATGGATTTTGTTTATTTATTGCAGAGACTTCGTTGTCCGTCGGTCCGTCCTCGTGTCATATCTCATTAACCGCAATAGCTGGAGAGTTGAAATTCTATCCGGGAATCAGCAACAAATACTTAAACTGGTTTGTATGGCAGCTATACGATCCAGTAATCTCACGATCTTGAAATTTGGATGGTTGGTGGCTATATATCAGAAACTTATATTTTAAAAATTTCTGTTTGATCGGATTGCTAGGGATGGTACCTCCCATACAATCCCCCATTAAAATTCTGGTTTTTTTAATAAAAACTTTTTGTGTTTGATATAGGCGCGGTACATTTGTTGGAATCAGTCAAATCAGACCACTAGGGCAACTACCTCCCATACAAACCCCAATCTGGTACGGAACCCTCCATGATCGAGTCTGACTCGCACTTTGCCCGTTTTTATTGTTTTTTTTTTACAAAGGGTACAAGAACAACAATATTACATTGTCTTGGATAGCAAACTTATTTTATTATTGAGTTTAATTCAACCACAGAAATACAATATTATTGATACATTTGGAAAAAATATGGCATTAAAAATAAATACCAAAATGTGTAAAAAAATATCTACTATTCCGCCCACCAACATCTAAATGCAACAACATTAACAATTTTGGAGGATGTTTAAAATAAGTTCTAATGAGACGAGCAACATAATCCCTTGTGTCGATACAATCATATACGAGGGTCAATAGAAAGCAACGATAACGAAGCAGGGATAATGGTAGCGGACGATGATAATGAAGCAGCGACAACGGTAGAAAACAACAATGCTAAAGCAGCGACAATGGTAGCAGATTTCGATGACAAAGCAGCACCGGTATCAACAGCAACGACAGGTACGAGGGTCATCAACAAGTATTTAGCCTCACCGCCCAATGGCGCTTCTATTACAAAAGTGTTACCATCGTGCAGTACATGCTTTTAGTAGCCTACTGTAAAAGTTTCAGTCAAATCCCTTCATTAATTTTGTTTGGTAGCCTTTGGAAGCGAGCGTTTCGGTCAGTTTTACAAAAATGGAAAAAGAGCAATATCGTTCGGTGATTCGTCTCTGGTGTGTTTGGCGCTGCTTAAGCGCAATCCGGCGGAGTTCTTCATATATGGAACGGATTAGTTAACTTTAGCCAACAATTTTAAGAAGTTTTACATCGTTCTACAGGTGTTCAATTTTTTTAGCAACTATGTTAAAAAAAGGTATCAAATAAGAAATTGTACATAACTAGAAATATCACACTAATAGACATCTTCATAATCAGTTTGATTAGAAGGCATATCTGCCGTTGTGCAGAAAGGGTTTTATTCAAAACCCTTACCCACACCCCTAATCACCCCATTCTTGTATATATTGTTTTACTTATGGTTTAAATATTTGGTCATTAAAAATCATTTTCGCGGTTTTTTGCCACTAGTTAGTGTTGGTGTCTATAGATCTGGCAACACTAACCTGATTGTATGTGTTTGAAAGGTGACATTTTTTTTATTAGGCAAGACCGGTACGTAAGCTGTCTGGAGATAGCGGAAGAACTGAACATCAACCATGTATGATAGTTTGGAATCATTTAAAAAGAGTAGGCTACTCAAAGAAGCTCGATGTTTGAGTGCCACATGAATTAACTGAAATTTAATTGATCAGTGAAACGCTGCTGAAATGTTACGAAATGGAACCATTTCGAAGCGAATCATTAAGTGCGATGGGAAATGGATTAAATACGAGAATATTCAATGCAAGCGATCATGGGTAAAAGCCGGACACCTTCTACAAACGACTTCAAAGCCTGAATTGATAGCAGACAAGGTTATGTGGGAACGTTGGATTGGAAGGAAATTGTCTTTTATGAGCTGCTAGAACGTGGCGAAACTGCGAATTCGAACCTCTACTGTGCACAATTAAACCGTTTGAATGAAGCAATCATGAGGATAATGAAAATAAACATTACAAAAAAACAAAAAAAAAATATTATTGCGTTTAAAAATTAGAATCTTAGAATATCAAATTTTGTAGCTGCGGCACTCAAAAAAGTAACTTTCTCCAAGTTCTTAAAAGTGACATTGTATTGAAAATTAAGACATTCTCATGTCCTTTTCACAGTGTTGAGAAAGTAGTGTTTGGTTATACAGTGCAAGCAGCAATCACAAAAAATGGGTGACAGTCTCCATAGCGGGTCTAGATCGTAGACATGATCGATGCCGTAGGCCGAATCACCTTGTTCGGTTATTGTGCAGGTTTTCGTTGTTTTTGGTTGATTAACTGCGACTGCATGTGTTGTGTGCAATGACAAGGGACTTAGTTTGTCTTTGATTTCGTTACTGGATTATTGCTTAATCGGTCGTGCGCTACCAAAGTTCTACATTTAATTATAGCTATTTATACTCTTCACGGAAGTGTATTATAAGTTTGTCATGAAGTTTGTAACAGGCAGAAGGAGACAAAAAAAAAACCACATAAAGTATATATATTCTTAATCAGCTCGATTAGACGAATTGATTAAGCCATGTCTGTCTGTCCGTCTGTATGTATGCAAACTAGTCCCTCAGTTATTGTGCTAGAGGTCTGAAATTTTGCACAAACCTCTCTTTTTACCATATGCAGTACATTTGTCGGATCCGCCCGAATCGGACCACTAGGGTGGTACCTCCCATACAAACCATCCATTAGAATTCATGTTCACATTAGAATCCTTTTTTGTTTTTGTCCTATCGAACTGAAACTTGGACACTATCAGTTTCCATTACATGCGCAGTACATTTGTCGGAACCAGCCGAATCGGACCACTTAGGTGGGGTACCTCCCATACAAACCACCCATTTAAATTCATGTTCTTATTAGGAAAACTTTTTTATTTTTTGTGCTATTGAACCCCCTAGGAGGGGTACCGCCCATACAAACCACCCATTTGAATAATACAATGAAACATTCACTGCGTCCCGTGAAGAGTATTTCATCTTCGGCATAGTCGAAGATAACCTTGTTTCTAGATTTGTTTCGGTTTGGATTAGCTTAATCTAGTTCACTCTTTCATATCATTTTGGTTTTCTTTCGGTCATCCTCGCAGTGAACATGAGAAGTAGCATCATCAGCAGTAGCAGCAACAACAACAGCAATAGCAACATCAATAATAATAATAATAATAATAGTTGCCGCAGTATTTAAAACAATATTTGTAACAATAAACAATTGTAAAACATTATAACATAAACAGCAAGTAAATTTACAACAAATAATAAAGTAGTGAATTTTTAAAGTATAATTTCGGTCGTTAAACTTATTTGGAAAGTGGTACGAAAAAGCTCGTGACCAAACAAGTAGCTGGCTTCAAAAAAGCTTGCTTCAAAAAATAAATAAAAAATACTTTACTGATGTGTGTTTTTACGAATATAAGCTTATTTAGTTACCTCGTCTTCTTGTTTGGTTTTTGGTTTTCATAAATTTGGATCTACTGTGAGTGAATTATAAAGTTAAAAAGCAAAAAAAAAAAATCAAATCAGAATATAGAATGTCAACAGAACAATCTACGATGGACGTACCGAAAAATAGGGAGGCTCAACAACAAGGAATTAGATGGATAAACATTAACACATAATTTGTAGTGTTATATTGTTTAAATACAAAAGAGTTATTTTATTTTTCGGTCAATCGGCCACTTGTTCGTACGTTCATTCGTATAGTAAACACAATCAGTAAAGCATTTTTTATCTTTCTCTTACTCATGCATAAACATTCATTCTCTACGCTGCAGACGAGCCCGCATAAGGCAATGCGCATTGTTATGTGCGTCTCCCCACTACGTCATCATCGCATTTTGATTTTCGTCACATTTCATTTTCTAATTTTTGGATTTACCTCTCTTCACTAAAGAAGTTTCACTTCCATATTGTGCTTAGGAGGGTGAGGTACACTACTTAATTTTTTATTACACATAAATGGTCCATTGCGTGGACGTTCTTCCAATAATTTGTAGAAAATACATGATTTAGAACAATTTGCAGTGTGTGCAAATAGTTCTTAAAACTCCTTTTCACATTCCAGCTTCGTGATTTATTAAAATTTTAGCAAAACATTTACAGTTTAAAAATAATTCAAAACAACATCAGCTGTTTTCTGTATAAGCGACACAAAAAGAAAGAAAGAAGGTTATCTTCGACTATGCCGAAGAGGAAATATTCTTCACGCAGTGAATGTTTCATTGTAGTATTTAAACTTTATTCGCAACTAGTTGTCCTATCTTGGAAACTGTTAGTGTCCAAGTTTCAGTTCGATATGACCAAAAAAAAAAGTTTTTCTAATAAGAACATGAATTCAAGGAGGTGGTTTTGTGGTAAGGAACCCTCTGTATACGAGTCTGACTTGCACTTGACCCATTTTTTTTTTGTTTTTTGTTTTTATTGTCTATTTAGTGATGTTTATATTTGAGGTACCTATAATATATTTAATTTGTCTGAATTGATTTTAATTTTGTATTTTTATTTAAACAGCACCTACAGATCCAACACGCCTGTTGCATTCCGCAAAGTGTACTGATCTCTTTGGCACAGTCTCAATGATCTACGCGTGTGTTGTGCCTATTGGTAAGTTCAAGTAAATTCTTATGAAAGTTGTAGCTTTTATCGCCAGTACTATCAAAAACAAAAAGAAGACAATTCTTATGGTGCCTAAACAATATATAATTTCCTTATTTTTCCAATACAATCTACATGTAAAAACAATAATTTTGACATGTAAAATAATTTAGACTTTTGTTCTGGTCATAGAAGTTTAAAATTAAAAAATTATTGTATTAAATGATGACAAAAGTTAGGAAAGATTTTTGAAGTGAAACATTTTTTGTCTCGGTAGGGTGAAATTTGAAATCGTCATAGGCATATTTGCTTAACGCTTTTCTTGTCGATCAGAAATTAAACAACGCGTGGATTGGGTAGGGTTCAGTTGGCGAAAACGTGATTATTAAATTTAAAATTTTCTTTTGTTTTTTTAGTTTTTGTATTTTTATAAACGCTTTGTAACTACAACAAATAAGTGGCAGTACAGCAAAACTCTTTAAAGTTTAATAATAAATAAATAAAAATTAATATATCAGAAAATCGAATTAAATAAAATGAGAGTGAAACACTTCATGTATGCACTATCCTACTACAAACATAAATACCTGAATAGCCTAGTATATAAAGGGCCGGCTGGCCGATGACTCAAAACAACAGAGAGTGTGTTTTGGAAATAATGACGTGGAGCAGTGTAGCAAACGGATCAAAAAGTCACCTAGACATGGCACTACCTTGCTTGTCCAATATATGTATATGTATGTTGTATCAAGCATCCAACATTCATTCTCTCAATTTTTCCTTATCGTGGAACTGTGCGGTTGAGACAATAAAATTGTCTGTGACTAAAACAGGCTGTCTCAACAAAATTCCAACTTTTTGAAATGTTTTACATTATTTATAGTCATCGTAAATGCTGGAATACCTGCAAATTGAGTTCTTTGAAAATTGATCGGTAAAAGGGTTCCCGAATAAGTGAAATGAATACGGGGAATTAAAATTCGAATATTACATGCGACACCTGTTAACACCTCGCAACCTATAGAGTTTCGGTACATTCGTTTTACGCGCATGCGAGTTCTGTTAACTAATGCTTATTCTGTATTTAAATTCCATATTAATAATACAATATAGTTTTCTTTTAAAATCATGTTGTGGAGACAGACCACTAACTTATGCAGTATTCAAAATCTCAATAGAAAAATTTTTATGTTCACGTGCATCATCACTAACAATTTTATCAAAGCTGTAGTAAGTCTCCTCTCCAGACATTCGTTTTAAGACTTCTAAATTTATAAATGAACAATCATCATTTTTTGGAACCAAAATAACTGAATTCAAAATATCAGTAGATAAAATAGTTTCCGGAATACTTCCAAATATATCATTGATGATGTTTACATGTTAACAAATTAAATTATTCTGTGTTTCAACGATATCCGAACCGAACTGAGAAAAAGCTTCCATTTCACCATTACCAGGAGATATAAGAACAAACAACAAATTGAATTTCATGAGGAAGGGCTCTAATATTTCGAGTTATAGTGACATGATGAAAGTTTCGAAATTCAGACCACGATGTAATACAATTTACTATGAAGGTAACACGTGAACCATGAGGAACAACTGCCAGGATTTGTCTAAAATCACCGCATAACAAAGTTGTTTTCCCCCCAAATAATTTGTCTTTATTCTATCCCGAACTCAAGACTCTCAGCAGTCTATCAATTTAATTTATAGCATAACTAGCAGCCTGCCCCGGCTTCGCACGCGTGATGTATTTATCTTCTATCTATCTATTTTCTATCTACATATCTATCTATATAAATATTTACAGAACCGATATTAATAATATTTTTTTTTTAAACAACAAATGAATGGTAATGAAGCAAGTTGCATATTATCTCTCGCCTAGTTACACGATTGATGGCACAGCGTTGATTCACTTCAGCTTCAGAATTTCCAATGAAACAAATTTAAAGAAATTTATACTCCCCATCAATTGACAATAATGCTCCAGCGAAATGGTGAATTTGTTCTTGAATCTTTAAAATAGAAATTCATTTATGCAGTTTTCATATTCGTGGTTATATGTTGAAACAAATGTGTATGATCTGTGTTATAGGAAAAAAACATACCTAAGTTGAACTAAACCCCAGTTCCTCAATTATATTTGCACCAAATGTTATTTTGGACACACTGTTAGAACTTTGAATGTTCTGCAAAAAATGATTTGACAGAGGTTCTTGTCTCGACAGTAATGAATTCAGAGGTTCAGGTGGCGTTGTCAGTTGTGGTAAGTTGACCTTGCCGTTTAGACCACAAGACGTGTTGGTTCAAGGCGGAACCTCAAAGCGCTGCAATATTGGCAACTTGTGCTCATTGTCCAATCTGCACGGAATTATCGCCGGCGTCATCGACATCATACATAAACGCCAAACGTTCATTGGGAATTGCAACGTTTGCTCGTCTATTTTGTCGCCTCCCGCCTAATCTCAACTGAATCGATTTTTCGGGAGCCGTAAGTGATCTCACTCGAGCAATTCTCTCTCTGCCTCTAAACGTTGGCTACGATCTTCTTCCGACACATTGCTTCGAAGATTATAAAGTCGAGTTGCATTCACCGTTCTCCAACCGATGTTTTGACGTGTCATTGCTGACATTTTTTCTAATAATTTGATCTCGAATTGTCACGACATTATGTAGAAATTTTGTGTCTATCATTCTCCTGCATTACGTTATTTGTTTGTTAGTGCAGGGACCACTTTGATTTTACTATTATCGTTAGCAGAGACCACAAGGTTAAAAACAATCTTCAATCGAAACGTTTAATTAATTAATCCTAATATTGAAAAATAACATTAGTTTATTTTTCGGATCATATATAAGCTCCTACGTACAACTGGTCGGAACCACTGTATTACACATTCATAGTCGCTTTGATCTAGAGTTGTCATGACATTCTGCAGAAATTTGTGTCTATTGCTCTCCTGCAAAACGTTGTTTGTTCGCAACCTTTTTTGGAGCATGGACCACTTTGATTTTCCTATTACACTCACCCTCACTTAAGAAAAAACAAACAAAGAAACCCACCCACTTCTCTTATCAGCAAACCAAAATTGATACACAAACAAAAACAACCAAAGCATTAAAAACGTACAAAACTTTTTATGCTTGGTTTGGCAGTAATTTTCAAAATAGTTAACACTAACTATTATATTAAAAGTTAAAAATTGAAAAAAATGAGTATGCAACTCTTTTCATCAGCATTCACTACTCATTAAAAAAAATGTATTATAATCGGCTTAGTATAGTGTGCGCTAGGTAAAAAAATGTTAAAAAGTATGTAAAAAAGTGCCTGTATCTCGACAACAGCGCCAGCTAAGTAAAACAAAAAAAAAAAAAATATCAAAATTGGTCTGGTAGTTTAGGAGATTAAGAGTCGAATCAATGAACACTATTGCTCTTTTTTCATTTTTGTAAAACTGACCGATACGCTCGATTCCAAAGACTTAAAACAAAACTGATGAATGGAATTCTGAAACTTTGACTGTAGGCTACTAAAAGAATATACTGCACGATGCTAACACTCTTTTGTAACAGCAACGCCATCGGGCGGTGAGGCTAAGTACTTGTTTATTGGCCCTCGTTTGTGTTCATTTTTAATGTCATTACTCTAGTAGTTGGTGTGAGTTCTGTAGAAGCACGCTTGTTATTTTGTAAATGAGACCAACTTGCCATACACGGTCAAAAGCTTGAGCAACGTCAATGAATATAGCTGAACAGTATTCTCGGTGCTCAAAAGCCGTTCTGATACCCATAGTGACACGGTATACTTGCTCGATTGTACTGTGTTTTGATCTAAACCCGAATTGATGTGTGGGGATAATGTTGTTTACGTTTATATATGGTATGAGCTTCTTAATAATAAGTTTTTCAAATAGTTTTGATAGCACCGGCAGCAAACTTATAGGCCGATGTGAGGACACTATTGATTTGTCTTTACCAACTTTAGGGATCATAATTATCGCATTACTGCATCATATTAGCGCTAGAGGACACAAAAAAGTTCTACTCAGTTCAAGTGAAGAAACCGTTGTTTCGCTTGTTAAAACATAGCGCAAAACCACATTTATCGCATACTGTTTGCGTAAAATTCGTGCTGCCCGGAAATTTGCATCTCATCCTTTTATCGGTCGATACCAAGACCAAATTTATCTTGCCGGACCATTTCGATTGGCAATTGTTGTGTCCCTTTTTTTGGATTTTGCCGTTATTTCACTTTGCAAAGATGAACCCGTTTTTCCGTGGTTTACTGTGTCCAGTTTCGTTAAGACTTCGGCTATCTGGAGCCGAAAATCGGCTGAGTACAAAATCTTGACATGTACAAGTTCTTGGTTGCGTAGGGATACGACATTTCCTAGCCACAAGTCGCCGCAAGACTATTTGACGCTTGCTAAGGGCAACACAGCCCCTAGCGGAACCAAGGTAGGATATAACCGGTTGCATCGAAACGCAACAGACCGGTGCAATGTCAATTTGGAACAATATCATCATCCGTCTGCAACGCCAATAGCTGAATCACACATACAGCAATCTCTATTTTCAAATCAACATATCGACGCTGCGTTAGCAACTTCGACTAAGACAACGTGCTTTACCAAGTACACCACAGTCACAACACATTACGTGAACAATTATTACTACTGCAGGAAGAATGGCAAATCCTTGCGGAAGAAATGCAACTCTTAGCCCAGCTGGAAGAGGAAGAAGGCGGCAACTGGGAAACAACCGAGCGTAACCAAGTCTTCGAAGCTCCTATGCGAAACATAATTCATCCCAATAGATGCTCACAGACCCGGCATTCAGCCCCAATTCATGCAAACATGTTACATAATGCAACAATTAATTCAACTCAGCCACTGACTCATATAGCAGCTCGTAAAGGGCTCAGAAAAGAGCTTCCTCAGTTTACTGGCACTAGTTTAAAGTCAAAGGAGTGATCTTATTTTGAACCCTTTGCTGAGAAGACGCGCCTAGGTTGGACGCTCAAAGGTAATTTGGCAGAACGTGACGATAAATCAGCTCATCATGTATGTGAAGGAAACTTAAAAGAAGAAGAAGTTACTAAACTAATTCGAGATAACAAATGTCTCGATTCCGTGGACGCTATCTCCGGATCTAAATTGGTTAGCGAAGACGATAACCGCGCACTAAACCAACTGGAACGATTTACGTTGCGCCGAGGGGATTATTATGAAACCTTATTATAGCGCTATGAAGATGCTCGATTGCCAAATAGCTACAGCTAAGACGAGCTAACAACGACTAAAAAAACGACGCAGTGCTTGCCTTGAAATTGCTGGAAAAAATAAATCACTACATGGCAAAAGGATACGCACTAAGACTGCAGACTTCCGAACTCCAACAGGATCAATGCTGGTATCTTCCAGTATTTCCAGTGATCAGCCCTAATAAGACAGGCAAATTAAGTGTGGTATGGGATGTTGCAGCACAAATACAAGGCGTTTACCTCCTAAACTCACAACTATTAAAAGGACCCGATCAAATTTCGTCTCTCATATCGAAACTGCGCAGAAATGTTTTACAAGGTGTTAATCCGTGCGCCCAATCAACATGGCCAGCGCTTCTTGTGTATGAACCAGGAGCGATTGAACCCACTACATATGTTCTACAGGTTATGATGGTTGGGGCCACATGCTTACCAAGTTGTGCTCAGTTTGTTAAAAACAAAAATGGTGCACAGTTTAAACAACAATTTCCTCGAGCAGTAAATAGCATAATAGACAACCATTATTTACTTGATTTATTGGACAGCGTAGACAGTGGCCACCGAAGCTATTCAACTTGCTAACGATATAAAATTGATCCATTCAAATGCTGGATTCGAAATACGTAACAAGATGTCCAATTCACACATCGTACTAAATTCTCTGGGCGCACACCAAACTACAGCAGTACGTCTTGCCGACGAAGAAAATCTTAGGGATGTCGTGGCTCACTGCCTTACGTTTGTCGTATCAACGCATAAAAAACGGCATGATATTATGGAAGGACTACGAAGGCTTACAAAGCGCGAGATGATTAGTGTCGTAATGTCTATCTATGACCCTCTAAGACTTATCGGTCACTATGTGATGTTCGCCTAAATAATATTCCAAAATATTTGGCGTTCGGGCTGCTCATGGGACGAGCTTATCCCGGACGAGCATCACCAGAAGTGGATACGATGACTGCGTCTGCTACCTGAAGTCGAAAATATTCGAATTCCAGATCTTATTTTCGATCTGGTTTACCAGATGCTCAGAACATTGAGCTTCACACGTTTGTAAATGCCAGCGAAGAAGGTTATGCCGCGGTAAGTTATTTATTATATACAAGCAATACTAAAACGGAATGTTCCTTGATTGGTAGCAAAACAAGGGTCTCGCCGCTAAAATTGTTGTCTATTCCTCTGTTGGAACTTCAATCCGCAGTCCTTGCCATAAGTATTAACTAATCACATACACGCCGCTGCAAAAGGTTCGACAATGTAAAGCCTATCAAGCTTACATAGCTGATGCCGAAGATGCTCCGAGAAATGGAAAAAAAAAAAAAAAAACAAAAAAAAAACAGGTGGATAAAAAGCAAGACCTCGGCGTTTTAATAGTACTTATATAGTAGTATATCTAAGTTATAATTTATAATTATAATCTTAGTTTTATAATAAATAAATTAATAAATAGTACTTATTATTTTTGCCAAGTAAATTTGACTTCTTTTTATTAAATTTTAGCTACCATAAAAATGGGAGAAGTCTCAAATTATTTCTTGCCTGCAAAGGTTTTGCCACATCATCGTAATATATAGATTTAAAAATGTTGACAACATTTTCACAAAAAGAAAGGTAAAAAACAAAAAAAAAAAGTGTGAGTGTTACTGAATGAATTAATGAGTTTGATGAAAAATACCAGTATTAAATTTCCATTTATTTAATATAGGCGATTATTGGTATTGGTATTCCAAAAACCCTATAGCTCCGTTTGCTAAGCCATTGGACGCATCCATATTCGTCGTTATCATATTAAGGCCGTCCAATAACGAGCAAGTCAAAGAGTTTCAATCACATTCTATTTCATAATGTTTCGTATTGAACACTAAATAGGGCCACCTTGTTCTTTTGCCACATTGAATAACCTCCTTTTCATTGAGTTTATTAAATTTGCCAAAAGGATTTGGTCCAATTTTCCCCATTCCCTTAATTTGTTAACTGAGGATGACAATAGGTCATCGTGTGAGGACTGGTGCGAATTCTCGCATTATTTTGCATAAAAATGTAAGGACTTTCCCTGTTATCCTCTAGGAACGGTCGGAGAGTATTGTCCAACATACCCATATACTCTACGCTTGTCATTCTTGAAGTCACAAAGTGGAGTGTAAGGGTGCTACACTTGGTAAATGCACCCCATACCATAACAGAACCACCTCCAAATCATGCTGCCTTGTGGTGCTTCTTGAGAGTTGGCTTCTTCTTCATTACTCCCCGCACTATATGTTTTGATGTATTTAAAGTAGGCCAAACGCACAATGGGGACATTGCAATGCTGCTGTATGCATCGTTTTTGCCGTATCCTTCTTGATTTTTTAGAAAATTATTAATTACGCAGCATTTTCGACCAATAAATTTTGCAATTTGCTTAATTAATATCCCAGAGGCTTTGAAAGCGAGAATTTTCCCTTTCTCCCCCTTAGTTAAACGCATTTCCCGTGGCATTTTAATTAATTTTATAAAACTTCAAAATTATCAATCAAACAAAGTTGATGCGCCCAACGATCACTTTTTTGAGTGTTTCGTATTATTTCGTTACAAATAATTTTTAGCAACAAAACGTAGCATATCTAACTTTTCCAGCAGTAGCTAAAAATAGAATGTTGTTATGGTTCTCTATTGCACATTATATTTTGCATTCTCATTGTATACCATTGTGTAAGTTGATAAAAACAACATTTTCGAGTGTTTAAAGTAATATTTTGATCGCTTCGAGTTTGTGAATGGTATGTGAGCTTCGGTAAACCTAATTTAATGTTCTGTCTTGTTTGAACGCCTCAAGTCCTTTTTTTTTTTATTTCAGGTGATTCTATTCCTAAGCGAACCATTTCATTGGCCGCATCGACCTTCAACCTTTTTGTATCACTAGCTACATTGGATATTAATACATTCCAGGTAAGTCATCGCTTTGTTATTATTCTCTGCAAACATTTTTATCAAGTTTCGCTCCTTTTTCATTAGTTTAAATAAATCGCTTGCTTCTTTATTTCTGGTTTTATGTGGTTTGGTGACATCTGCATTTTCTAAGTATTTGCTTCGAAAAATCTCATTCACAACCTTTACATTGAGAAGTTTTTCAAACCTTAAAGCTAGAATATAAAAAAGTAAAAAGAAGTTTAACTTCGCCAATGCCGAAGACGTATCCCCTTGAAAACTTTTTGCCTACGCTCTTTGATGGAGCAATCAGAAATATTTGATTATTGATTTGACTTATGTTTAGGGTATAGTCAGTACACATAGAGCATTTCAAGATTAAAACCGAAATATTTGTATGTGAGCTTAACGATCCAGTGTCTTGAAGTTTACACTCGTCAGAAACTTATAGTACCTAAATTCCAGTTCTATACCAAAAAAAAAAAATTTTTTTTCTCACAAGAACTTGCATTTTAGTGGTGGGTTTTTATGGGAGGTGTGGGGGTATTCGATGTGTATCTAAGCTTTACAAATATAACAACAATCTTACTTGTATAATATCACTTCAGTTGAAGTATAAATGATATAAGGAACTTACAAGTGTATGGTGTCGTACAAAGACAGACTTTCTTCTTTCTTACATTTTAGTGATTTCTATGAGTATAAACTCATATACTCTTACTCTAAGTTATACTACCAATTTGTACATTATACTGGCCGAAGGCCACAGCAGCCATGGCCATCTCCCCTATTGTAACTTCAAGCTAGCTTTAAGCATACAAGATGTAATAATAAATAAATAATAATAAATACATACATACTCTTACTCTCTATCTTACTACTAAAGCTCGTCAGCCATCATGACAATTAAGATCAACCGATCGTTGCGGACATACTTCTTGTAACCATAACAGGGTTTCCTTCCTCGCTCTCAACGTTACCAAACACAACTTTGTCCACGTTATTGGCAGATACATTTTGAGTAGGGGCATAGCTTTAAAAAATTCCCCCACCGGGTCAGAGATATTTTGTTTTTGTTTATCCTTTAGATTATTTTCAACTTTTATTGTACTTGTCCTTTATAAAGTTTTTTTTGTCTCTTTGTTAATTACATAATTTAGTTTTTAAGGTTTTTTTTTTGTTTTTGTTTTTTTATTACACATAATTATTATTTTCGTTATTTTTTTTTTTTGAGGCTCGCCTTAGTCAGCTTCGGGATAGATATAGAGCTGAAAGAGAGGGTAAATAAAGAAAATTCTGCCATGAATTACGATCCTTCGATTTCTTACAAGGACGATCGTATAGTATCAATAGGTACAATGTCAGTGGTGTGTGAACATTGCTTGGCATTGAAATTCAAGGACGAATCGAAAGGCATGTGTTGCTTACAAAGAAAAGTCAAATTAGAAGAAATTCTCCCTCCACCTGAGCCACTTCACTCTCTTCTTACTGGTGATCATCTATATATATAAAAATGAACTCAAAAAATAGTATGACCCCGCAAAACTCGAGAACGGAAGGACCAATTTTGATGATTTTGTTTTTTTTTTTGTTGTACTCATGGAGTTACAGTCAGGTTCTTTGTTACATTTGGATCCGGTAGGTAGCGCTGTTGTCCAGATATAGATAGTTTTATGCCATTTTAAAATTTTTTTTTTATTTGGTGCAAAATATACTGAACCAATTTTTTTTTAAAGAACAAATGATTCTTAAAGTTGCTTAGGTTATAATAGAATATTAAAAAATATTGCAAATTATTAATTACCCATTTTACAACAAAGCTTTTTATAAGAAACACCAAATTAACGCATAGGGGATGTAGCAACGCACACCGGTTAACGCTAGTTTCATATAAAATATGGTCTGAATAGTGTTTTGACGTCGTCAACTGTAAAAAAATTAGTCGAAAATATCAAGGCGACTGGATCAGTTGGAGACACTAAACACACACACACAAAAACAAGCCGTTGAAATATGCATATCGAAGCAGTGCGTAAAAGTATTGCTGGAAATCCAGGAACATCAATTTGGCGTCGTGGACAAGAATAGCAAATTTTAACAATGAACAATTGAAGCCGAACGGCCATGCATAGCGAAGAAAGTTCGTTAAATGGATTATTAAACATAAACAAGTGGATACTGATTTTTCGAGCAAAATTAACCTAAGCAATGAAATACGAATAATATACCAACATAGCAAAAAGAAAAAATCGAAAATCGCTGACACGTGGATCGTGAAAAAAAAAGTCCCGAAAGCAGTCTAATTTTCATCACTTATCTTATGCTATGTATTATCAGTCGAAGACGATAAGATCGAACATACAAAACAAGTTCGACCAAGCGTTTAAACAAATAACTATGTATAATCTATGTTATGCGCTGTTGTATGTTATGTTAGTTATGAAATGTCATGTTATGTATTGAGACGAGTTCGAAAAATTGCGTAGACCAAGATATACAATACTTGCTTATTATTACTGGTGTTTCACGGGGAAATGGCCAGGTAGAGCGAATGCATAAAATCATCGTAGTAGTGTTTGTCGAAATTTAGTCATGAGAATCCAACATCTTGGTACAAGCAGGTAGGAAAAGTATAGCAAATAGTTAACTATACAGCACCAAGAAGCACAAAAGTTGCGCCTTTCAAGATTTTAACAGGATAAGAGCATATCTTATATATATTGGGACTATGCATTAATTTTAAAGGTTGCATACATATGGCGTTATTTACAACAGTATCGCATCTGGCAATACTGTAACTATATTCATGTCAAAGCCTCATCATTAAGCTTTGTTTACCAGTATCTGTCATTTCGCTGAAGTGTACACAACATAGTTTTTTTGTGCTCCGAGTATGTCAACTTTCGTGCCGTCAAAACGCAATTTGCGGGAAGCCTTGCTTTTTTGCTTCAATTTGAAGAAAAATACCACCCAAGCCCGTCAATTGCTGTTGGATGCCTACCCGAACCATACTCCATCGATTTCAACCTGTGAGTACTGGTTTCGACGCTTCAAAAGTGGTGTTTTTGATACCGAGGACAAGGAGCGACCTGGCCAGCCCAAAAGGTTCGAAGACGCAGAATTGGAGGCATTGCTGGACCAAGACCCGTGCCAAACACAAGAAGAGCTCGCCGAAACGTTGGACGTTGACCAAGCAACTATTTCCAGACGTCTCAAAGCGATGGGAATGATCCAAAAGCAAGGTAATTGGGTGCCATACGAGTTGAAGCCGAGAGACGTCGAACGCCGATTTTTCACGTGCGAATTGCTGCTTGAACGACTTGGCCGGAAGGGTTTTTTGCATCGTATTGTGACTGGCGCCGAAAAGTGGATCCATTACGATAACCCAAAGCGTAAAAAAACATATGTCAAGCCCGGCCAACCGGCGCCATCGACGTCCAAGCCGAATATTCATGGTTCGAAGCTCATGCTCTGTATTTGGTGGGATCAGAAGGGTGTGGTGTACTATGAGCTGCTCCAACCCAACGAAACCATCTCTGGGGAAGTCTACCGACGTCAATTGATGCGTTTGAGCCGAGCATTGCTTGAAAAACGGTCGGAAACGGTCGAAAGACACGACAAGGTTATTTTGCAGCATGACAACGCTCGGCCGCATGTTGCACAGTTCGTCAAAAACATACCTTGGAACGCTCAACTGGGAAGTGCTACCCCACCCGCCGTACAGCCCAGACATTGCTCCTTCGGATTACCACTTGTTCCGGGAGATGCAGCGTAAGCTGGCTGGACACCGCTTCTCTTCATATGAAGAGACCAAAAAATGGATCGATTCATTCATAGCCGCCCAGAAGCCGGAATTTTGGAGAAACGGAATCCGGAAATTGAAAGAAAGATGGGAAAAGGTTGTGGCTAGCGACGGACAGTACTTTGAATGATGTATCAATCCATTTTGAAATCGAAATAAAGCCCCATTTTTGGTGAAAAAACCTTTAAAATTAATGCATAGTCCCAATATATACCACAAAATGTCGATTGGAGAGAGTTAGTAGAGGAAGCGTTCGTAGACAAACTTAGTAGTTTTAAAAAGCGAAGTAGAGAGTAAAGCTCTGCAGGAAGAAAACAAACGAACAGCTAATTTGAAAAGAAATGCGGTCTGACGGCATAACATCAACGATTTGGTGGCTTTCAGACGTACGGAATACCGTGAAAATGGAATGAATAAAATGAATGTTATTGAATGAAATGAAATTTTTAATTTTTTCCAATAACAAACACGAAATCAAGAATTTGTTATTTAATAATGTTTTCGTGTATTTTTCTATTGAATTCAAAATTTTTTTCCCAATCGTTTTTGTCAATTCTTGACTCTGGTGAATCCATGTTTCAGTGACAGTCACGAAACGATGCAAGAACTCCGCCGGATTGCGCTTAAACAGCGCCAAACATTGCTCTTTTTCCATTTTTGTAACATTGACCGACACGCTCGCTTCCAAAAGCTATCAAACAAAATTTATGAAGGGATTTGACTAAAACTTTGGCAGTAGGCTGCTAAAAGCATGTACTGCACAATGGTAACACTTTTGTAATAGCAGCGCCATTGGGCGGTGAGGCTAAATACTTGTTGATTGACCCTCGTACCTGTCGTTGCTGTTGATACCGGTGCTACTGCTTTGTCATCGAAATCTGCTACCATTGTCGCTGCTTTAGCATTGTTGTTTTCTACCGTTGTCGCTGCTTCATTATCATCGTCCGCTACCATTATCCCTGCTTCGTTTATCGTTGCTTTCTATTGTTGTCGCTGCTTTTCTATCATCATCTGCGAACTGTTCTTCTTGTTGTTGCTTTTGTTGTTTGACTTAAATGCAAAATAGTCGCGTTTTTTTTTTTTGTTTTTGTATTTGTCAGGCACGATCAAATCCCATTTCTGATTATGTTGATTGTCATTCAAATACTGACTTTCTTCATAAACTTTACTGATTCCTATGAGAATAAACTCATATACTTTTACTTTCTAGCTTATACTAATGTACTTTTACTCTCTAGCTTACACTAATTCTACTACACAAGTAAGTTTAGTAAAAAATGGCATCGGTTTAAGGCACATACCATGAAGGTTAATCATCGTTTGATCATCATAAACATAAAATTATGTAACACCATACTTACATTCTTGATTTTTTGGTGTTAAGTTTTTGCAAAACCATAACAAAAAGTTTCGTATGTTTTTCGGTGTTAATGCTTGACTTCTTGAATTTTGTGTTGTTTTTGTTATTGTTGTATTTATTACTCTTTTTTATGTGTATGTACAAGATTATAGGCAAAGACCATTTCTCTCTCTCTCTTCATTTTGATTTGTGAAGAAGGGAAAAACGCGGCTCGCTCACTCGCTGTGATCGTTGTAATTGTGGAGCCAAAACCAAATAAGAATCGACAACGCAATCATCTAATACGGGTATTAGTACACACAAGAATACTACCATCGAATATAAAGTACACAGCACAGAAGTTAAAAGTACTCTCACAGAGCGAGCTTTCTTTCTGGATGTGAGCATCCCGTAGTTATTTGAAATTAGTATTTTGTCGCAATTGTCTTCTGCAAATAAGCGTCAAATATGCTACAGAAGATCAGAACAATTTCTGAAAGAGAAATCCGTTCAAAAATTGTACGATTTAATTTTTAGTTCCCTTTTCTATGCAAATCATTGCATTAGTAAAGTAAAATTTAAAACATAGAAAGTAATCAATAGGAACCTATAACAAAATCGTTAAGATGAGCTTTGCTCATCAAAAAAACAGTTCAACAACAAAGACGACAAGAAATGCATATTATGCATATGCATATAACAAAAATGAATCCTCATTTTTAACTACCAAGTCGCCTGAGCGCAGGGCAAGTTCTTGCTCACCTGCTCTTTACTCTGACAGCGCGAACTCCAGGTGCTCCTTACCATGGAGCACCCAATGCCCTTCCCCACAACCGCCCCTGTACTCTACCCAAGCTGCAACTGTATCAGCAACTACAACAACTATAACACAAAGCACTGCTTGTACATCAACAGCTTCATTGCTTGCATCAACAACAACAGTTTTCTCAACAACTGATATGATCGCGTCATCGTATGCAGTTACCGCAACAACAACTAATCCCAAAACTCATATCCACAATAACAACAACGATTCGATCGCCTCTTTGCTCAACTCTGCGACAGTTATGCCTACATCAACAATTATCACAGAAGTACAAAACTCAAATAATAAAACTGGATCTGAAAAGTTAGCTTCAAATAAAAGAAATAGAAAACCGCAATCACCAGCCATACCGACTGAACAATCACCAAACATTAACAAAACGCCCAAAACAAAGCGTCACCTACCATATCTTCTAATAAAACTAAACAAAAAAAAAAAGCAGACCACACTTAACTACTGGCTTGGCAAGCCATCTTCCAATTATTTTGGCATCTTAGATATCGACGATGACAATTTAGAAGAAGATAAGAGTACTCTGGACAATGGCTCCAAGCAACCTCCAAAAGCTAATAAGCCACCACCTATTTATGTGCAGGGGGTAGAAGAAATAATAATGCTCTGTATGAAATTGTAGATCATAACTACGTACTTAAAACATTGCCCAATGATGAAGTTCGTATCCAACCTGCAGAGCCCCTATATTATAAAAAAATCATTGTTTTTTTTAAAACCAAAGAGTCGAAATATTACTTTTTCAAGCCCAAAGATAAACGAGGTTTAAAGTAAAGTAATTCATCAATCAACAGACACCGACGATATAAAACGCAAACTGAAGATATTATATTAGGCCACGAAGTTATAAATATACATAATATCCTACAAAGAACAACCAATAAACCACTCCCTTTGTTCTCAATTGAACTTAAAAGTAGTTCAACCAATAAAAATATTTATAATATTACGACATTACTACATACCAGAATTAAATTTGAGGCCCCCCACAACAAGAGGATGATAGTGCAATGCACCAACTGCCAAAAATACGGGCACACCCGAAACTATTGTACCAGGGATCCAGTATGCGTCAAATGTGCTGGTAAGCACAAAACAATCGACTGTTGCATGGAGTCAACTACTAAAATAAAATGTGCTCTATGTGGTGGAGCTCATACAGCCAACTACAAGGGTTGTGAAATATACAAAACCCTTAAAATCCAACGGTTTCCTGCCCTTGGACCCAAAATATTGACGGATCTCACAAAAGTTCAGCAAGTGCCCATAACGTCTAGTAAAGTGGAGAATGGTATAAGCTACGCGCAAATTACAGCTGCGACTCCCCAACCCCCAATCAACCGACCAACCCACAAATCTAAAGTCATCTCAACTGAGAATCCGACCATAGAAAGTAATTCCTCCCATCAAAATAACAATAATATTATGCCAAATGACGATTCAGCTGAACTTAAAATCATGATGAAGCAATTGATTCAACAGGTGACTAACATGATGAATATAATCACCATCCTGATAACCAAACTTGACAAACAAAATGGACAATAAATTAAGAATTATTGTGTGGAATGCCAATGGTTTGCACAAACATATCCTTGAACTCCAACTATTTCTAAATGACAATATATGACGTAGCTCTAATCTCTGAAACCCATTGCACAAGTAATCACTACTTGAGCATTCCCGGATATAAAATATATAAAACAAATCACCCGGATGGTTCAGGACATGGTGGCACGGCTATCATTGTTAAAAACAATACTCGACACGTTGAACTAGAAAATTATCAACACGCTCACATTCAGTCGACCAAATTGCTATTAGAAGACAAATATGGACCGTTCACAATAGCAGCGATTTATTGCCCACCTAGGCACTCAATCTCAACAGCTCAATTTAAGGACTACTTTAAAGAGCTTAGTCCAAGGTTCATCGTAGCAGGTGATTACAACGCGAAACATGTAAACTGGGGTTCAAGGCTGACAAACACCAGAGGGAAAAACTTGCTAAATGCAATTCAAACGATTGGGGGGATGCACTTGAGTACAGGTGAACCCACATATTGGCCAACAGATCGGACTAAAATACCGGATTTAATAGACTTCTGTGTATTAAAAAACATGAATATAACACATTTCAAAATTGATTCCCGACTTAAACTTTCTTCCGATCATTCACCAATACAAGTTGAATATAGTTGCGCAATAAAAAAAGATCAACCAGCGTGCAAAATGTGTAATTTCAGAACTGATTAGGAGGCGTACAGAGAATTTATTGACAATAGCCTCACAATAAATGTACCTCTTACAGAACCTGACGATATTGAAAAGTCAGTGATATACTTGACTTGAACGAAGCAGCTAATAGAGCAACGCCTGATCTTAATCCAAAAGAGGACAACTATATTTTCCCCCGCTCAATAAAAATTCAAGTCGTGAACAAAAACAAACTACGTAAGATCTGGCAAAGGACGAGAGATCCAAATGACAAAGCTAAACTTAACAAAGGAATCAAAGATTTGAAAAACAGTCTAAGGAATTTTAAAAATGAACAATTTGTAAATTATACAAAAACATTATCGCCGACATCTGACACTAACTACTCATTATGGAAGACTGCTAAGCACTTCACAAATCGCACCTTCCACCAGCCGCCACTTTTAAAATCGGATGGGACTTGGGCTAGAACCAATTATGACTACTATGAAAGGGCTTTTACTACCAATCAATCTAATAGTAACACCAATTTGTACAACAGGACTCCATCTCCACAATACTGTACAAAAATGATTTCAACCAATGAAGTTACGCACTGTATTGAAAAGCGCACTAGTCAGAGAAAAACGCCAGGTTATGACCAAATAACTGGAAAGTTACTCAAAGAGCTCCCTGCGAAGGCAATAGTATTTATTAGGAATTTATTCAATGCGATATTAAGACTAAAGCACTACCCATCTTTATGGAAGGTTGCTGAAATAATAGCCATACCCAAACTGGACAAAGATCCAACCAAGGCGTCCTCGTACAGACCAATCAGCCTATTGCCCTTACTTTCTAAAGTATTTGAACGTCTCCTACTTGACCGAATACAACCAATACTAGTCGTGAACAGAATCATACCTGACCACCAATTCGGGTTTAGACAAAGTCACTCCACAATTCAGCAAGTCCACAGAGTAACTCACAAAATTTTAAAGGACCTTGATGAAAAAAGTTCTGTGTTGGTGTTTTTCTGGACATAGAAAAGGGCTTCGACAAAGTCTGGCACGACGGCCTACTGAGTAAAATTAGGACCGTATTTCCAACTGATCTATTTGAAATCATTAAAAGCTACCTTGACTCTCGCTATTTCTACATTAAATGTAAGGATGAATCTTCTACGCTAAGACAGATAAGAGCAGGAGTCCCTTAAGGAAGCGTGCTTGTTCCTATGTTGTATACTTTATACACATCAGACATCCTAACTCCAGGAGATAGCGCGGCAATGGTGGCTACCTTCGCTGATGATACAGTACTAATGTACTCCCATAAAAATTTAGTTGTAGCAACAACTAAGCTGCAGAATATTCTTGACAAAGCTTGCAATTGGTTTGATAAATGGAAAATAAAAGTGAATGAACTAAAAACGACGCAAGTGATATACACAACACGGACAGCTTATCAGCCAAGACAATAAAAATAAAAGGTACTGACATTCCATTAAGCAATGTGGCAAAGTACCTGGGCATGCATATTGATAATAAACTGACGTGGAAACATCATATTCAGAAAAAGAGAGATCAACTCATATTAATATTTAAGCAGCTATACCCGCTTCTTAACAGTAGATCTAAGTTATCAACCAATGGGAAATTGGTAATATACAATAGTGTAATTAAGCCTATATGGACGTACGGCATGCAATTATGGGGTACAGCCAAGAAAACTAACATTAACATTATTCAGCGTCAACAATCGAAAATACTTCGATCAATAGTTAATGCGGACTGGTTTATATCTAACTATGAAATTCACAAAGACCTCGGCGTAACTATGATTCAGGAAGAAATCAGTAATGCTAGCAGGAGGTACCACAAAACATTACAGCGACATACCAATCTAGAAATAACAGACCTTCCATCTCACGAATTGTCTAGACGTAGACGCTTAAAACGAAGCAGACCAGTCGATCTGACCTAACTTATGTTACGGGTGGCGCTGAGAGGCATCTTGCGGTTGTTGGTCTGCCGCAGGTAACTCTCAAAAATGAGGCCTAAGACACCCAGTATCATTATTCAAGAGACAATTCGAAAATGTTCGATATTGTCCACTGCCTTTTCCCCTCTTATTGTTAAAAATGTACTTAGTGTTTTCTTTTATATTTAAGAAATAAGATGTAGGAAAACAATAGTACATATCCAATCGGGAAAAAATAGTAAAAAAAATAATAATTTTTTGTCCTATCGAACTAAAACTTGAACCTTATCAGTTTCCAGTACAGGCGCAGGACATTTGTCGGAACCACGCGAATCGGACCACTAGTGAGTGTACCTTCCATACAAATCACCCATTAGAATTCATGTTCTTATTAGAAAAACTTTTTTGTTTTTTGTTCTATGGATCTGAAACTTAGAAACTATCAGTTTCCAGTAAAGGCGCAGGACATTTGTCGGAACCACGCGAATCGGACCACTAGTGAGGGTACCTCCCGTACAAATCACCCAATAGAATTCATGTTCTTATTAGAAAAACTTTTTTGTTTTATGGCATATCAAACTGAAACTTGGACACTATCAGTTTCCAAGACATACGTAGGATATTTGTCGGAATCACCCGAATCGGACCACTACTGAGGGTACCACCCATACATATCACCCGTTTGAATTCACGTTCTTATTAGAAAAACTTTTTTGTTTTTTGTCCTATCGAACTAAAACTTGAACCTTATCAGTTTCCAGTACAGGTGCAGGACGTTTGTCGGTACCACCCGATTGAGACCACTAGGGAGGGTACCTCCCATACAAATCACCCATTTGAATTTATGTTCTTATTAGAAAAACTTTTTTGTTTTTTGTTCTATCGTTCTGAAACTTAGACACTATCAGTTTCCAAGACAGGCGCAGAACTTGTGTCGGAACCACCCGAATCGGACCACTAGTGAGGGTACCTTCCATACAAATCACTTTTTTGTTTTTTGTTCTATCGATCTGAAACTTGCTGCTATGCTGCATGTTTCGGATCGTTATCCTCTTGAACCAATATGTCGTTTTAAGTTCTTTTTTAAAATGTTTAAATATCCCCATATATTCATTGTCGACTAAATGAATTCCAACTGGCCACTAGTCGCCATGACCCCCTAACCATAATTCCATCTCTACCGTGTTTGACCGTACAAACACGATTTTGTTTCTCCAGCGCCTTTCCAGATTTGTGCCATACAATTTGGCGACCTTTTATGACGAAAATACAGAACTAACTTTCATCCGAAAATATGACTTGAATCCGGAATTCCGGAAGCGTATTTATAAAGTTTTGAGGAAACGCGATGCATTTTCGTCTGTTCAAAAGTGAAATATACGGATTTCTTCGAGTCACTCTTTACGTAAAATTTTTCTAGCAGTTTCCGCACACATTTTTTTTTTTGAACATTTCATTTACGTTTGAACAATTTTTGTTGATATGATTCGGGGGTGAACCTTACCCATATTTATTATTTTATGTTCTTCCCGGAATGATAATATTTTTGGACGCCCTGACCGCACCTTAGATGTTAAAATTTCTGTTTCTTTGAAAATGTCAATATCATCAAGAGTAACGGTTTTTATCCTTTTTTTTAAACTGAACGCAGACTTTTTCGTGCCTATATTTACTAGTTGCTATATTTAGAACCCGTTATTCCAAAAGTGGGCGGCACAATCTAGATTATTGTTTCTGATTTTCACACTTAAGAATGTAAAGTAGAAATACATGCAAATCAAATTATATTAATTACATATTAACACAGCGCTTTTTCTTCTCTAAAAAAAAGAAGAGGTGTCGTGGGACATCCGACAATTAAAAAAACAATTCCTAGTGCAGCACTCAAACCCCACGCCCTCAGTTTGCCTGTCCTACTCTTTAACTACTACACCACGCAGACATTTTAATTGTCTTTGCTTAAATAGCTCCAATATAATAAAAAATAAAACCATAATTTTGAATTTAAAAGTAAAGAAAAAAATATTAAAATATTAATTAGGGTTCGAACCCCACGCCATCGGTTTGCCAGTCCTACACCAAAAGAAATTTTTTTGAAATTTCACTCATGCCATATTGCACATAAAAAAGCTACGCCTAAAAAATTAGTTAGGTAAACGCAGACCTTGGTATTTGATTGGCGTAATAAAAGATAAACAAAAAACAAAAAAAAAGAAAAGATTTCATAAAAATGTAAAGTAGATTTGTCAAATTCGTCATCGCACGTGATTATCCATCCATCCTTATGGGAAAAAATCCAATGTTTTGGCATAAACTTTAAATACCTATAAAGCTAGAGACTTGAAATATTGCACGAATGTTCATTAAAATAAAGTAGAATTTGGAAAAAATTTCATCAAAACTAAATTGTAAATTAAAATATAGAATAAATTGTATCATTGAAGATGCTTTTTTACAAGCCAACACAATCTAGATAAAAGATATGTCATTTCACTTACCACACCTATATAAAATTAAGCGTAAAAGTCCTTCTGCTTTTATTTCAGTAATTCTTAATTTTTTTTTTTTTTGCCTAAACCGAAGCAGCGTTTATAACAAGCGGAGTTATATGATGTTGTTGTGAAGCAAGCTCCAATGCTAATTTTCTTTTTAAATGAGAGCCTCCACCTAGATAATTTAACTGTTTACGACCAATTTTATTTTGTGACGTGTCGTGCTCATCAAACGCAAGCCATCGCGAATGTAAATGTCTGTTGATAAAAGCAATAAAATAAGTCGAAAATAAATGTAAAGGCGAATGTTCAGAAATTTAATTTCTCGAACCCACGTGACATTTCCTCCTTCAAAATATGTGTTCCGGACGATATTTTTGCTACTATTTGTGACGCAAAATTTTGGCCGGAGCATATTATTGTCCATGAATTTAAACCTCGTCGTAAGAAACTTTGACCATCTGCTAGTGTGCCTTCTACAAGTTCAATTCCACTTTCGAACTCCATCTCAGAAAACTAATTTTGCCTTCTGATAATCTTTCTATCCAATATCAAAATGTTAGAGGTCTCTTTACTAAACTTAACATTTTGTACAGGGATTGTTTTTCCCGATCATAATCGTACAACTGTTTTACGAAAATCCGCGTTCTTTGCGCCAAAGAATCTCACTTTATTTGGAAAATATCGTCGTTTTCACAAGCCAAAGCGTCTGTTCGTCAACGTGAAGCAAGGTCAATATAAAATATCCCTGCGGCGGCCGAGAGTGTGTGCCAACACCCGGAAATGTCGATTACACAACGTTTGCAAGATCTTGGCCTTTCAACGACCAGTATGTGGCGAATTTGGCATTAAGACTTAGACATGCACCCGTATAAAATCGTGTGATAAAGCTCCTAAATTTTTTCCTTTGGGGAATAAACCATACAGTGACGATTCAAGACCTCAAGAACAACATTCGTGCAGAAATTCAGAACGTGACGCCGGAACTATGCGCCCGAGTAGTCCAAAATTGTAGGATACGAATGAAGGCCTGCAACGCAGCCATAGCGCCAATTTGAACCATCTCATATTCCGCCACTAATTGAATCAATTGTATTTTCAGTTGATAATAAAATTTTGTTAAAAAAAGCCGTTTGCGTTTATTAAAAAAAGTTAGGACACTTATTGAAAAACCCTTTATAACTTTTACATGTATGATTATATGATAAAATATAAACAATCGTTGGCCCTGGCCAGACTGACCTGTTAGCAAGAATAGTTCCATTCGAAGACAGTCAGATTTTGGTTTGTCAGTATGGAAGCAAGTCTATTGACTTATTATGGACTATGTATTTGTGTATGAGTGTATACCAATGTATGTCCATACACACATGTTCATAACTTGCTTTTTCTAGCTGTCATTGGCAGTAAGTCCAAGAAGAAAATATTTAACACACTTTCAGTGGAGTAAAATTAAACGAAGCAAGGAAGCAATTCGACAAAGATTTATTTGTTGTTTCTGCAACACAAAGCAATTTGTTGTACATTATAAGCATTAATATCTTTAATGGAAGACCTTTGCAGTCACGTGGGCGGGGTTCGAAGATTTCTATTTGTTTTAAATTACCACAAAAATAGATAAGTGCACATTCAGTCTGTTTATATAAATTTCACCATTTCACACAATATCCATTGCACTGTTAGAATGTGTTTGTCTTTTGAGTCAGGAAACTTCATCCCCCGAATCTAGTTTTCGCGGAATATTTGTTTTTCTTTTCCGTAGTTTTCAAAAATAATTTCAGAAATTCGTTTTCCGTTCATTTACATTCAAAGATATCTGGATTTGTGCTTGCAAATCATTTTATTAATTTCTAATAAAATAAAGCGAAGCAGTGTCAGCAGCAAAAAAAAAATGAAAATATTCACATTCTGATAAAATGAAAGCACCACATACACCATACACTTCCAAACGTTTTTAAAAAACAATGAAAAAAATGAAAATTTAATTAGACCATTATCCTCGTATATAACGCGGCTACCTTTGTTTAAAATAATATAATTAAACTGTAATTTTTAGGAAAATTTTATTGTATATTTTTTAATTTATATAAGTATTTCTAATTCTTAAGGTGTTACATCGCTTTACAAAAAAGTAATATTCTTTCTTCAACCACAGATTGGTATAGGGTATACCCTATATATAACTCAATTTTGAGTTAAGTTTTCAAACAAATATTGACTCTACGAAATGAAATTTTCAAGTGTCGTTGATTTTTCGTCTGAAAGCGTATGCCCCAGTAATGTGTGTGTGCATTTGAATCTTATGGCAATTGGAAAAATTGTAAACAGTTCGAAAATTAAAGTTTGCTTTTGGACTACAAAACGCGATTAAAGCTTAACGGTTTTATTTAAAGCAAAAAAAAAAGGGGTAGGTAGTTTCTCGTAAACCATCAGGTATAATTTAAATTTAAAAGGAAAAAAATTAAACTTATTTTCTTTATGAATATATTTCTTTATACGTTTGCCGGTGACAATTGAAATGATATTTCTTTCCTATAGCGTAATAGTGTTTTTATAGTGACTAAATAATTAAAATTTTTAATCTGGTGTTTATAGTTATTATTTTGTGTTGTACATTTACCTTTCTCATTCTTGCAACATTTTTTATTAAAATTTTATCAAAAGGCTTACAATTTGAAATTTAATATGTTGGCAAACAAAAAACTTAAAAACTTGACAATACTGGCAAGAAATGTAGTAACCCTGAGAAAAAAGTTGACAGCTCCTCTTCATCACTTTTTTTTCGCAGAAACCTCCATTTTCATCTGAATACCAAAGTAACCTAGAAATGAATATTTACTTAAATTTATTTTTAAATAACGCATTTTAATCGAGGCGATCAGCAAAAGCGCACCCACAGCTCATACAATTAAAGATGAACTCAAGTTGGACAAAAAAGTTTTTATAATATGAACCTAAATTTTAATGGTGTGTTTGTATGGGAGGTATTCCCCCTGGTTGGCCGATTTGGCTGGTTCCACCAAATTTCCCGCGCCTTTCTTAAAAACTCATAGTGTCAAAGTTTCAGTTCAATAATCAAAACATAAAAAAGATTTTCGAATAAGAACCTGAGTTTTAATGATTGATATGTACGGGATGTAACCACCTAGTTGGCCGATTTGGAATCTTTAAGTTTTTGATATAGGCGCTGTAAATAAAAACCGAACCACACTTAACTGCTGGCTTTGCAAGCCTTCTTCAAATTATTTTAATGAAAATATCTAGAAAAAGGGAAGAAAGCACACGATAATTACCCCAAACAGACTCCAAAATGTAACAAGCCACCACTTATTTATGTGAAGGGAGTAGAAGAAATGAACATACTTACCAAACCCTTGAGTGAAGTAGTAGAGCAGAATTATGTACTCAAAACACCCAATAATGAAGTTCGTATCCAATCGGCAGAACGCCTATATTATTCAAAAATTATGGAAATGCTAAAATCCAGATATACACCTTCAAGCCCAAATTCGAAAGTGATTCTAAAGTTATGCTTAGAAACCTTCATGAATCAACAGACACTGACGAAATAAAACGCGAACTGAAAAAATTAGTCCAAGGAATACAACAAAAAACCATCAGTTCTGTTCTCAATTGAACTTAAAAGCAGCTCAACCAAAAACACAAACGACGATAGTGCAATGTACTAATTGCTAAAAAGATGGTCATAATCGAAACTATTGCATCAGGGATCCAGTACGTGTCAAATGTGCAGGGAGGCATAAAACAATCGACTGTCGAATGGATGCAACAAACACAATAAAATATACTCTCTGTGGTGGAGCTCATACAGCCACCTACAAGGGCTGCGAAATATATAAAGCACACAAAATACAACGGTTTGCTGCCCTTCGACCGAAAATATTGATAGATGTTGCAAAAGAGCAGCAAATGCCCAGCACAGTGGAGAATGGCATAAGTTATGTGCTCTTCTTCATGTCAAAGGACAATAACCCTGAACTTAAAAACATGATGACGCAATTGAAAACGGCTGAACCAATTTTGATCATTTTCTTTTTTTCGTTTTACTTACCACCACCAAGTCGCCAAGATGGTTTAAGTTTCAGTTGGACCCAGTAGGTGGCGCTGTTGTCGAGATACATGCGTTTTTTTACAAAGTTTTTAACATTTTTTTATCTAGCGCACACTATACTTAGCCGATTTTAAAATTTTTTTCGTTTTTAATGCTTTGGTGGTTGTTATTGTTGTATTTTTCTTCTCTGAGTACGCTTTCTTTGTTTTTTGTTTTAATTTTGGTTTGTTGATATGGGAAGTGGGAGGGTCGCTTTCGTTTGTTTTTTGTTAAGTGAGGGTGAGTGTAATAGTAAAATCAAAGTGATCCCTGCTCCAAAAAAGGTTGCGAACCATTGCACTAACAAACAAATAACGTTATGCGATAGATAGAGCGATAGACACAAAAATTCTTCATAATGTCATGAAAACTCTAGATCAAAGCGACTTTGAAAGTGTAATACAGTGGTTCTGACCAGTTGTACGTAGGAGCTTATATATGATCCGAAAAATAAATTAATTTTATTTTTCAATATTAGAATTAATTATGTTGATTAAAAGTTTTGATTGAAGTTTATTTTTAACTTTGTGGTCCCTGCTAATAATAGTAAAATGAAATGAAGTGTTCCCTGCTCCAAAAAACTCTACGAACCACTGCACTAAGAAACAAATAACGTTATGTAGTAGGAGAGCGATAGACACAAAATTTCTTCATAATGTCGTGACAACTCGAGATCAAAGTCAGCAATACGTCAAAACATCGGTCGGAGAACGCGGAATGCATCTCGACTTTATAATCTTCGAAGCAATGTGTCGGAAGAAGATCGTAGCCAACGTTTGGAGGGAGAGAGAGAGAGTGAGAATTTTTCGAGTGAGATCACTTAGGGCTCCGGAAAATTCTATTCCGTTGAGGTTATTCGAGAGGCGACAAAATAGACGAGCAAACGTTGCAATTCCCCCGGCTGTAAAATATATAGAACAAATCACCCGGATGGTTGAAAACATAGTGGCCGTGCTATCATTGTTAAACACAAAACACGCCACGTTGAACTCGAAAATTACCAACAAGCTCACATACAGACGACGAAATTTCTACTGGAATAGAATCACGGAGCTTTCCCAATAGCAGCTATTAAATGCCACCTAGGCACATAATATCAGCAGCTCAATTTAAGAGCTTGTCCCAAGGTTCATCGCAGCAGTTGATTATAGCGCGGAACATACAAGTATAAACTGGAGTTCACAAAATCTTTAGGGATCTTGAAGAAAAAAATTTCTAAGATGGTTTTTTCTTCGATAAAGTTTGGCACGACGACCTATTTAAAAAGATAAGAACCATGTTACCAAGTGATCTTTGCGAAATCATCAAAAGCTAACACGACACTCGCTATTTTTACGTAAAATATAAATTTTCAACATTAAGACCGATAAGAGCAGGAGTCCCATGCTTGGACATATGCTGCATACTTTATATACAGCAGACATCTCAGCTCCAGGAGATGACCCGTCAATGGTGGCTACCTTGGCTAACTATACAATTTTAATGGATCGCACAAAAGTTTGGCGGTGGCAACATCTGTATGAAATTTTGGACGAAACATGAGCTTGGTATAATTGATGAAAAATGAAAGCTAATGATTTAAAAACGATGCAAGTGATATAAAGGATACTGATATTCCATTAAGCTATGTTGTAAAGTACCAAGGTATGCATATAGATAGTAAACTGACGTGGATAGATCACATTCTGAAGAACACTATTCCAATACCGTGTTTTGATTACAACAACCATAGAGAAAATGGTGATTGCTGTTGTACACAATACACAGTTTTGAGTGAGTGTTTTGCAGGAACACAGCGGAACCCAGTAAACGCTGACAACTTGATACCTTTTCAGTGAAGTTTGTAACAGACATCGGAAACTTCATAAAGTATATATATTCTAGAGCTAGAAAGGTGAAATATTGCACAAACTTTTCTTTTTACTAGACGCAGTATATTTTTCGGAACCAGCCGAATGAGTCCAATAAGGATGTACCTCCCATAATATCCCCCACTAAAATTAAAACTCATATTAGTAAAACTTTTTTGTTTTTTGCACTTACGACCTTAATCAGAATACTCTTGTCACAGAAGTGAAGACAACAACTAAGATTGCATGAAAAGTATATCAATTTCGGCATAGGCGAAGTTAACTTTCTTTTTAAAGTTTGTTTTGTTAAAATTTTGATATAATACGTAGCACGAATAAAAAAGGAAAGTAGAAGAACTATTGTTCCAAATTATGTATTTTTCACAAATTTTACGATTGAACGTAGCGCAACTTACCCTTTGTGTGTAAACCAAAACAAAAAAAAAAAAAAGTTTAGAACACAAAAATGACACTGTGGCCGCATAACCAAAACAAAACAAAATGTTACTCACGGTGGAAACAGCATACTTAATTTGATGTTTTTCGTTATGTTTTTACTTTTTTCTCGACAGGATATTGTTTCTAATGAAACAATCGCCATTAAACTTCTCGATGTCATTAGCCTTTTATTGAAATATTGTGGCAATAAGGCAGCTATGATAAAAAACAATGAAACACAAGCCATGATGATCGATTTAATAGGTACAATTAGTTTATACTGCATAAACAGACGAAACCATCAGGTAAGTCAAAAATTATATTATCATATTTAAGCTGAACTAAATTTATTTGACAGGATCGGCTGTGTTCAGACCAATATTCTCCCATAGTAAGAAGCTTAACCAAACTGCCTGAGTTTTATAATCCATTTGTATATCCCTGTTTGGTGGTCATTAGTTTTAAGAATCAAAAAATTCGTAATATGATAATACAGGATTTCAATATGAAAGTGAGTCAAAATAAAAATAATTATAATTTATTTACATTTTAAATTTTATCGTTCGACAGCTTTTAGATGAATATCGGAACTCGGATGCGGCGAAAAAAAATCACTTAATATCTATAATTAAGGACTATGCCTAAGTGTGTGTAATTTCATATATATAACCAATTTGAAATCAAAAAAATATTTATTTAGAAAACAATAAAAACATAAAATTATTATTTTGAAAATATATAACAACAATGGTTGTTTTGATTTTTATTATGGTATGGTGACCTTATGCTCCTATGCATTAAAAATATCAAAATCTAATCTTAAACAGTACGTTTCACTTGAACAGCTCACCTTAGAAAATGGTATTCATCTATTTGCAATATAATTTTGACAAATAAAAAGATAACGGTTTCATGTTTTCTTCATTTGAGCTTTTAAAAAAACAAAAAAATTAGAAATAAATATGTTCAACACTTTTCAAAAATTTAGTTGGAAAAGGAAACTTAAAAATTACTTATACATTTTATTTATTTATTTATCATAATTAAATGTAATATATAATACTAAACTTAATACTAATTTTAACGAGTGACTAGCTGCTGGGGCCTACGACTCGCGATTTAATAATAATTTGTAAAAGATTTAATGTAAGTAATTAAATTGTAAGGTTAGATTTTTTGCAGAATTTATGTATGTTGGTGATATTTAATGGTGAGGGAGTATTTAAAAGTTGGGATGGGGCTATGGAAACAAAAAGGGAGACCCATCCGTGTAGAGCCAATTTATATCGCTGAGCTTTTTTTTTCAGCGCTAGGAATCTCTCCAGCTGTTCTGAGCTGGAAGTATTGTTCTTAGCTGCTACATGCAGACTAGTATTGATGCTTGGCTGATACCGATCCCAATCGGGCGTGGGCTTTATAAAGTTGGAAAGTTTAGGTGGTGGAAATTCTAGATTCGTACTATACGTGATGCATCGTCTGATGGTAGAAACACATTTATAATGCCGCTTGTTTGAAGATGCCGACAAAGGCCTTTGCTAGCAGTCGGTTGGGAGTCGTGTAAAGCTTGGGAATTAGCTGCATTGTAGTTTCCACAATCCTTTCCTTAATGCTGGGTAGCCCGGCTTCCGCCAGGATACAGGCAGTGCGAGAAGTAGGGAAAGAGTTGATCGATCTGCGAACAGCTGGTGATATGGTGGATGTATTTTCTTCATATGGGACTTAGCACACCATCCAAAGATAGGGAGACCATAGTCGATTTTGGAGAGCATAAGGGCCCCGGTGATGTTTACGAGGGTATTTATATGGACTTTGGAGTATTTGGAACTTAAAAATTTAATAATGTTTAATCTAGATTCTAATTGCTTTCTTAAAATAATACACTGCTGCTTAAAAGGTAGTTTGAAGTCAAAAGTTATCCCAAGTATTTTAAAGTGTTCAACAACTTTAATGCATTTGCTGTTTAAGTACATATCAGGAAAGTTACATCTATGTTTCCGATATATGTGCAAAAGTTGGCATTTATCGATGGATAAAGATGCTCAAGAGTAGGCTTCCCACGATTCTAAAACATTTAAGATATAAAATACATTCGTGACAGTATCAATATTTTTAATTTTAGTGAAGAAGATGGCGTCGTCCGCCTAGATAGACACGTTAATGTTTTTATACCTGGAGAGAATGGAGTTAATTTGCTCAAACGCTATTGCAAATAAAACCACTGAAAGTGGAGAGCCCTGAGGGATGCCATTCAACAGTTTGTGAGAGGTGATGTTCTTGTCTCCAACCCTGAAGGTACGATTGGTCATAAAAGCCCTTATATGGTTATAAAGCCTTGGATCAATACCCCAAAGTTCAAGCACTGCATATAGCCCCACGCGATCAAAGGCCCTTTTAGAATAAGTCGCCTAAAGGGAGAAATGATTTTTCATCGAAATGGCATCCGACACGAAGTGTTGAATATGCAATAAAGCGTCCATAGTACTGTGTCGCCTTTTAAATGCTACCTGGTTATGGAAAATTAGGATATTTCGGGAAATGAACCACATTAACCTACGAGCGATAATTTTTTCAAACATTTTACTAAGGCATGATAATAGAGAAATTGGACGGAAACTACTGATTTCGTGGGGTGGCTTATTGGGTTTGAAGATTGGAATAACAATGGCTGATCTCCATGTGTGAATAAGTACCTGAATAAAATAAAGTATTAAAGATATCAAGAAGTTTAATCTCTAGAGAAATTGGTAGGTGTTTTAGCATGGGATATGATATCCTATAGGAACATGGAGTCTTCCCTTTTGCAATGCATCGCAGCTTCCATTTCAATCATGGTGAAATTGGCTTCTAGGTGTCTGGCGGATGCAGATAGCCGGTTTGGGGAGTATGGGCCTGCTAGGCATGAGTTTTTATGCTGAATATATATGGGCGAGAAATTATCATTTCCCGAATACTTTAAATAACCATGGCCAAAATCTTCGGCTATCTGAATGGAACTGGTCAGAAGGCCCGAGGCGGACTTAATACATTTGAGTGCGATTGGGGGGCTAGTTTTTTGATGTCGGACCAAACTTTGTTGTGGAAATACGAGAGTTTGGGGGATACTGCAATTGGCAGCGGCTCTTATACATTTTGTTAATACAAAGACTTGCTTATATATACAACCCGTAGTCCAAGATTCAGAGATAATGACACATTTGCTTTGGAAAAGTTTCCAATTAGCATGATCTGTTTAGGCAAAGGTGGCGTCTTGTCTGGGAAAAAGTTAGAAACAAACGTTAAGGTGTTTGGGTAATGATCGTTGCCATGTAGGGTGGACCAGGTGTATCTGTGGGCATTATTTGAGGATACTAATGTAATATCTACATGAGTAAAGGTACTGTGGGAAGAAAAGTGAGTAGGAGAACCATTATTAAGCAAAACCAAGTTGGCAGTAGCGATGACTCGCTCAATGTTTTTACCACGCGGTTTTGACAGGTTAGAACCCCATAAGCGGCTCCAAGAATTAAAATTACCTAACATTATTAATGTTAGAATTCATTATGTTATGCTTATGGGGATGTGACGTTTAATAAGCACGCCTATCCCTTGTTTGGCTGAAGTGTTTTGAGGATGAATGTAAAAAAAGCCTGTGTATGCCTTGGGGCAGATAAAGTTAGTGAAATTATGAGGCAAGTGGGTCTCTTGCAAACATAAAAAAAAGGTGAGTGATCATTTATAAGTAACTAGCAACCCGCCCTGCTTTACACGGGTGCAATTCAAAAAATATCGCTTTGGTATTGATAGCAAGAAATTTTATTAATTAAGTTTTTTATAATATTTTGTTTACAATATGTTTTTGTGTACAATGTTTACAGCTCTCTTGCCATTACTCTATACGAACAGATTTTGTCTTGAAGTGACGCGCGAAATAGCTACATATAACTGTCCATGGGAAAAACACTCAATGCTCAGGTCTAATACCGCAACTTTGAATGTTTGACCTTGTGATTTGTTAATTGTCATTGTGGGGGCAAACCAGAAGGCTGTAGGGAATTAAGAAATTATGTTGGGAAATGAACAGCCTCTTCCTGATCTGTAGCATTGACTACAGAGTAGTATGTTTGACTCAGTCCATTGATCTTTGAAAGAGATAAAACATTGACTTTACTTATTTGGTCGTTGGTAGGTGACAAAATAGCTCTCTCCTTTAACCAAGAAGTTGTCTTCGAACTTATGTTATCAATTTCGGGATAAACCTTTTCTACCAATTCTTGAAGATCATTTACCAAAACGCAAATGTTTTGATTCTCAAGATGAATTCTTACATTGTCTTGTGGCATCTGTCCATTTCCTATTTTTAGCAAAAACTGCAAATTTCAAGTTTTCATGTGTAGGCAACGAAACTCATATTTGTTTTGAGTTCTAATATATTCACACACCACCACAGGTAAGATCTTTTCAATGATGCGTTTATTTCATCAGCACGTGTCCCTCTTGTCACAACCGTTAAAATTCAGTGGAAGTCACCAGAGAATAATATTGTGCTCTCACCCATCGTTGAGTTTGTGTGACGCAAATCGTGCAATGTTCTACCTAATGCTTCAACGGAAGACTTGTTTGACATTGTAGCAACAATTTTCAAGTATTGCTTTGTCTTGAAATACTACATACACTGTTAGTACCTTCAGTAGGAATTTTTAAAAGAAGTTTCAATTTCGTTACTGTGCTCATTCGACTGTAAAGCATCCAGAAGATGAACGTAGTTTTCTGTTCTCAATTTAGTTTCATTGTTTCGGATGTAAGCTAATCGCTCCGATTCAATTATCGCATATCAATCAACAGCACGTGATATCCGTCGTCATTGGTAGATGTTTGGCATTGGAATGATTTCGGAAGTTTTTTGGTACACTTGCATTCACGCATACATAAAGAATTAGAATTGAAAGACCTACAAGAGCCATGTATCATGTTTTTTTTACAGTTTCGTACAGGGTTGGATCAATTTCTTTATAGTGTACATGTGGCATTGAGCTGGACCAATTATGTGAGCATTGTTAATGAGAAATAGGAGTTTCTGCACTTTTAAATAAATACTCTGCTCACTATGTCATATCTGTCTTGTGGATTTATATTGAAGTAATTATTTTCTTTGTTTTCTGCCCAGTTCGGGTTACATGTTGCAGTTATAAATAGATCAGGTTTACCGCAATGTCTCACATAAGTCATGGCATCCTGTGATGTTTTATGTAAATATCGAAGCCCGCCAGTGAATGATGAAGGCAGTATCACTAATTGTCCACTTTCGTTGCTGTGCTCATTCGACTTTAAAGCATCCTGAAAATGAACGTAGTTTTCTGCTCTCAATTTAGTTTGATTGTTTCGGATGTAAACTGATCACTCCGATTCAATTTTCGCATATTGATCAACTAAGTATTGGTTCGCTAAAATTCCATACCTCAGTAAGAGGTTAAAATTTGCATGCCTTCTCATTATTCGATAACAATAATAGTTCATGCATGAAAACGTTTTATGTAGAGGTGTTCCACTAACTGGATCAACTTGATTAATATTTATAGCATATCCGTCTTCTCCCCGATATAGCATCAAAGGATACTGTAAGCTGTCATAAGCTGTGCAAGTTGTCGTCACGATTGTGCAATACAATATCTCGTTTATCAAATTGTTGTCCCGCTATCACAACTGCAACTTCACTCGTAGATGGGGCATTATAGCGGCCGATGTGTTCCCCAGCAGGTACTTTAATTGCATGGATTACGATGTTAAAGGTCCGGTGTTCCTGGCGGTACGCTCTCAATAGCAATTTTGAAAGACTGTACGTAGCTGTTATGGGAATGTAACAAATCTTGTAAAAGTCTTACCAAACTTTGATCCATTGGTTGGGCGACACTGTTACACCTAGTAGATGCTTGTATTTCGGGATCTGATATAAAATAGATCTGTAGAAATTTGTGATCGTCGCACCCATATGGTAGCAAGCTTACTGCTAAATGATGTACTTAGCCCTGATTTTTAAATGTAGGCATAAAACCTCGCTCGATAACTCTTAAAAAGATGACATTTGGAATGCACTGTTGTATCGGCGTATGTTGCGCACGAATGTTTTTGATTTAGGATGATCACCCATAAGAAGAGATTATAGTGGTTCAGGTGAAGGCAGAATTTCATGTAATTTTATTTTTCCTTGTAAACAACAAAGACCTTTGGTCTCATCCGTCCATTTCAAAGCAGAACAATATTCGCACACAACCGACATTGTACTTATTGAAACGACAGGATAATTCTTGTATTCAATAGAATTATCGTTATTCATGTCAGAATATAACGTATTTGACCACAAATTAGAAATCCTCATCGATCTACGTTTGTACAATTCTTGTGCTCTCTGAGAGCTGCGTCTATCTCTAGCATAACGAAGACGAATTTCACGTTCGGCCAATTTTGGAAGCGATTACCTATTCTATTGGAAAGGTTTGACATCTGTCAACAATAATTAGTGTGCATCAGCGTCTGTTTCTGACAACAACACTGTTTTTTGCCTCTTCGAAAATGTCCGGATTTGTGATATATAAACAGCATTTGCGGGAAGTTTTGATTTCCTTTTTTAATTGGAAGAAAAGTGCAGCTGAAGCGCATCGAATGCTTGAGGAAGTTTATGGTGAATCTGCTCCGGCCGATAAGTCATGCAGATAGTGGTGTCGAGGCTTCAAAAGTGGTGATTTTAGTGTCGAAGACAAAGAGCGTCCTGGCCAACCCAAAAAGTGTGATGATGAGGAATTGGAGGCTTTACTGAATCAAGATCCGTGCCAAACGCAAACTGAACTCGCAGAATCCTTGGGAGTGACTCAGCAAGCAATTTCCGTTCAGTTGAAACAATTGTGATTTATTCTAAAACAAGGAGATGTCGAAAGGCGATTTTTCGCTTCGGAACTGCTTCTTGAAAGACATCAAAGGAAGGGATTTTTGCACCGGATCGTGGAGATGAAAAATGGATATACTACGATAACCCCATGAAGAAAAAATACTACGCCAAGCCTGGTGAACCCGTTCCACCATCGTCTACATCGACGCCAAAGCAAAACAACTACGGTTCAAAGGTCATGCTCTGCATATAGTGGGACCAGACGGGTGTAGTATATTATGAACTACTAAAACCAAACGTAACCATTAATGCGGAACGTTATCGACTACAACTAATGCGTTTGAGCCGTACATTTCGTGAAAACGGCCAGAAACGGCCGAAAGGCATGACAAGGTGATTTTGCAACATGACAACACTCGACCCCACGTAGCTGTAACGGTCAAAAATTACCTGGAAACGCTGAAATGGGAGGTGTTACCCTACCCGCCGTATTCTCCAGATCTTGCTCCTTCCGACTACTGGTTTTTTCGACGGATGCGAAACGATTTGGGGGTCACCGGTTCGGGTCTTTTGAAGATATCGAAAAATGACTCAATGATTGGATCGAGGCCAGAGAGGACTCATTTTTCAGAGATGGTATTCGAAAATTACCAGAGACTTTGAAAAAAGTTGTCGCTTCGGCGGACAATACTCTGAATGATGTATTTTTTACTTTTTGTTCAATAAAAAAACAGTTTTTTGAACACAAAAAACGGACCGGGCTAATTTTTAATCCCATGATCTTTTTGGAGTTCGAATTTGGTAGTACCTCGGGTTCGAAGTCTGGCCAGAGGCTATTTTCTGGTACCACGGGTGGTCAGGAGCCCACGGAACTTGTTTCCGTCCTGGCCAGCGGGTACGGCCCCCTTGTGAGAGTATCGTGGTGCATGTGGTTTGATACCCAAATGCGGGTAGAGTAATAACTCGACGTGGAGTTGCGTTATACAACCGGGTGCTGTGACCCAGAGAGCAGCAGAGGTTTAAGATGGGCCTCGCTCCCCACCAAGTTCTTAAGTCTTCACAGACAGGTAAACACTGGTACTTCATTGTACTCCCAATAGCATTTCTGCTATATTGGCAGAGATTTGATCTTTTTCGAGGCATTTTATATATACTAACAAAGCTATTGAAGAAATATTAAACGAAAGTAACTCGTAGAAATCAATTTTTAACAGCGCTAAAAAAGGAAGCAATATGTAAACAAATATTTTTTTGCAAACACATAAAAGAAATCCAAAAATTCTTTCCAACTAAAAGGTCTTACCGTATTTATAGCTAGTAATATATACTAACAAAGCTATTAAAGTAACTAATATGAAACAGCAAAGTAACTCGTAGAAGTCAATTCTTAATAGCGCTAAAAAGGAAGCAATATGTTTTATTATTAACAAATATTTTTTTGCTAACATAAAAGAAACCAAAAACTCGTACCAACTAAAACGTCTTACAGTGTGTACACAATATTTTATTGTATTTTTTATTTTACAAACTCTAATTGAAAAAAGTTTCAGGAAAATCGAAGCGCATCATATCAATTAACTTGAGCTTATATAGTTATCTATAAATGAGAGGAATAAATATTGTACAACAATTACAACAACAACACAAAATTAATTATAATTAATATCTTTTGATTTAGTGGGTCGATTTTGATTAGATAAACGCTATATGTTAGAGGAAGTTTTCTACAATACATCAGTGAAAACAGCATTCACATTGGTAAAGCCGTTTCTGAGATTTGAGTGCACAGAAAAGACGTCTACGATTATATATTGTATAAGGTGCGTTGCAAAATTATAGAACCACCTACAAATTTTTGATTTCTTAAAAACGAAAGACTGTAGGGTATCACAATCTTCTACGAAAATGTGTGGAAGGCAAAATAACAAACTTATAACGGTATTTGGTAAAAATTGTTAGTGTAAAGTTTTAAGCAATTAAGCTTTTTTTACTGTTGCATTTCTATAGAACCAATTGCGTTTTATTTTTATTTTGAAATGAATAACATGATTTTATTTATGTAATTGACTTTAACTTAATTAAATAAGCTTCCTTTTTATTGATATCGTCTGAAAAATACGATTCTTCATACTGCCAATGAGATTTTTAAGCAAATTTGGTTCCAATTGGTCCCATTCTCTTATTACTGTCCTTTTCAACTCTTCAATGGAATCAAATTGCATTTGATTGTTGTAAATCCTTCGGACTAGTATTACCCATATGTTTTCCATCGCATTTAGGTCTGGGGAACAAGCCGGCCAATCGATAGCAACAATGGATTTTCCAGAAAACCAAGACATGGTTTTGCGGCTCAAGTGAATTCTAGCATTATCTTATTGGAATGTCCATTCTGTTTCCGAATTTTGTCTAATAAATAGCACTAGGCTCATTCCGAGGACATTAATGTAGTCGCTGCTCTTCATTTTCGAGGATACAAATTGAATTACTAGACAGCCTAATGCAGAAAAAGCCGCCCAAGTCATAAGGCTTCCTCCTCCACAGTTTCGCTTTGAAAACACCAACGGCTCCTTTCTAATACCATGCCAATACCTTCGGAAACCGTTTGGACCATCCAGGTTCCACTTTTTTTTTCATCAGAAAATATGACCTTAAAGTAGAAAAGTTATTAAAAACCATCACACAGCGGTGGTGCATTTTTCGCTTACGGATTCCCAGTTTCGGGCCATATTTTCTTTTGCGAATCCCAACCTTGCCTGCTTATAGCGTTGTAATAGTCTCAGAGTCGCCTTCATTATAGCGAACGTAATGTTTTGGCTTCGCTTTAAAAGCCTGAAAATAGTCGAACGATGGACTGGAACGTCAACAATCTTTTGTAAGTCCGCCAAACTTTTGGTTGAGTTACTTGCAACGCACCTTATATATAGATTAGCAATAAAACTCAAAATATAAATACTTATACTCAATGTATTTATCGTTTTCTTTTTGACTGGGGAATGAAAGAGGCCTCGTAAAGCCGATATCACCGACGCCTACATTTGTTCTAGCGCCGTCACTGTAAATCCCCATAGTTGTGCTCCATAACTCCATACTGATTTCAATGTTAACTTGTACATAAGTAATTTATTTTGAGTTGATAACGATGATTGGCTACCTATGAGCCATACCATACTTTTTGTTTTAATAAGTTCATCCCCGTTTTTTCTTGACGTGTTAAGAGAGTGCACTTGTATCCCTATTTAGTTATTATAGACAATTCTGAAAAAACTAAGACAATTTACTTCACTACAGCGAAAGAAATATTTTTACCAAGTTCTGAGTTGCAACTAAATAGATGTAGCATCAAATGTAAGAATACTATCTGATATCTTGGCCTTTTCCTAGCCAAGATGCGTATCTACAAAGTGCAAAGAAAGAAGGAAAAACATCGATAAAGTCCAATATCCATTTATAAACCGCTGGTCCCAGCTATTACTATAAAACAAAATGATATGAATGATAATGATATTCAGCTCTGAAATTTGGGGCTCCTTCGCGCAAATGTAATGGGAATTATATTAATTAATTATTTTACAGATTGTACAAACCAAAATATTAAAAATGATTCTCAGTCTGCCATTTTACTTTTCAACAACTCGACTGCATGTTGCTACCGATAGATTACCAAATCTCTCGGGTAATAAATAACTTTATGATTAAGAAATATTATATTGCTAATTGGCACTTTATATATTAGCGCTCACTTCAATGTATTAAGTACCATTCAGGTAGTTATAGTTCTAGGTTTAAATTAGGTTTTAAGTTACTCGAAAGGTTTTCATGCTATTTTTCTTAGTTATTTTTATGATACCTAAAATATTGCGGATTATAAAAAGTCTCCGCGGTTTTTTGGTACATTCTTTATTACATTATTATCTACCTTTCGCCATTTTCCGGGTAGCTTCACAATTCCATCGGTGTAAAACTTCTGTGGTTTATCAGCAAAAAACTTGGCCAAGTGATTTTCGGAGTCTCTTCGGTGGCCAATTTTTTACAAGAAGAGAGTTTTGCAGAGACTGAAACGAATGGCATTCAGAGGGTGCAATATCCGGGTTATACGGTGGATGCATCAAAACTTCCCAACCAAGCTCCGTCATTTTGTTCCGGGTCATCAACTATGTGTGTGGCCTAGCATTGTCATGATGAAAGACAACTCTCTTTCTTTTGGCCAATTCTGGTCGCTCTTTCTTGATTGCTTTATGTAAACGATCGAGTTGTGCATTGTAAAGGACCGAATTGACCGTTTCGCCATGATCTAGTAGCTCATAATAGACAATTCCCTTCCAATCCCATCAAACATTCAACATAACCTTGTCTGCAGTCAATCCAGACTTTGATGTCGTTTGTTGAAGGTCAGCGGCCTTTGTCCATGATCTCGCTTACGTTGGATATTCTCGTATTTAATCCATTTATCATCGCCCGTAATGATTCGCTTCAAAAATGGTTTCATTTCGATACGTTTCAGCAGCGTTTCTCTAATGTTTAATGCTTCCGTATCTCCTGACAGCTTACGTGCCGCTCTTGCTCCATTACTTGTAAAATTTCTCTTTTTCAGTGACAGGCCGATCAGTGCGAGGTGCACCTTTTACATCGAAATTTCCGTAATGGAATCGAGCAAACCTGTTTTGGGTCCGGCGTTCGCTCACATCATTCTCACCATAAACTGCATAAGTTTTCGGCAGTTTTTATAGTAAAAAAAAAAGCATCACATTGAGTATTTCTTCAGATATTTCACTCATATTCAAATCAGTATAACTTTTAACACAAGCAACGAATTACACAGTGTTTCCACAAAAAATTTAGCCTGAAATGTCACCTTTCAAATACGTGTTCGTTTGAATCAGATTAGTATTGCCAGATTTGTGGACGGAGACTTTTTATATGACCGAATATTATTGTAGAATACTAATGTAAATATTTTAGATATAGTGAATAACATCTATTTTTCTGCATAAATCGCAAATATAGCGCTAACTTTAAGTGATAATTGTACTTTTGGGCAATTAAGAAAACATAACTTGTAGAAAGGATTATACAAGATTCTCCAGATCATTAATGTTGATGCACACTTTCATTATCATTTTATTTTATTATTATGTATTTTATTTTTTTTTTTTATCATTTTATTGTGTTGGGAATTGGCAAACGGTTGACATGGCATTGAACAATGTACAATAACCTATAATAACAGCAGCCGTCTTAATTAGATATTTTTTCGCCAATAGAATAAATAAATATGTTTATACAAAAATTTACAAAAAATGATTAATACCCTGCCATCTGTGGAGAACGCTTCACTTGTGGAGATGGAATCACGCTCCCACAAGTGTAAATAGAACATCACCGGGGCGCAACAGCTATTTTAAATGTTTGAAATGCGTTACACTAGATCCAACACAAAGTTGTCCGTTGTGGTGACAAAAACTGTAAACCCAGCTAACTACATATAGCACAAATTCAGCAATGCTAGAATAAAGAAGCAGCGGAAAAACACCAACAGAAGCACATGGCGTAATAGCTTTTTCACATAGAGTCAATATCGGCGATTTTGACAAAACGTTTCATAGTGTCACTGAGACGTACATAATCAACAATTTGCAAGGTATGCAAATAGGTTTTGCACTTCCCTTTTTCATTCCATATATTTTATAAAAATTTTAACCAAAATTTTACAATTTCAAATTTACCCACCCACTGTTGCCAACTCTGCTGCTGATCGATAGTTCGGCCGTCTATCAATATCGGTCGGTCCGATAGTCATCACCGATCACCAGCTCACCACCACTTGTTACATTCGGCCGTGACTACCGGAGTCTGACCCAGACGACAAACACTCCTCGTTCTCACTAATGTACCTCCACAATTTCATGTTGTCTGCGCTTGTTGAGTTAACATTAGGGCCCTCCACTTGAGCCGCTTTTTTGACATCATAGCGACCGTTCTTTCACTTTTGCTCGACGGCCAGATAGGTGCTAGCAAGTTTTCTTCCAGCTACGAACTGCGTGCGTTTTATTGCAACCAACTCGCCTGCTTTGTACACTCTTTCGCTTTTGCGACTTCTGTCATAGCTGCTCTTGTACCTTTTAGGCGTTGAATCCATTGGCCCCAAGTGGTCTACGTGTATGGTGTGTAACGGCTTGTCCCCATTTTCAATTGCGTCCTCCCTTAGTTCAGCGACTGTTCGACTTTGCTCAGCAAATTTTATTTTAACATTCATCAGTTCATCTTTCATTCGAGATTCCAAGTCCGAGTATCTATGTTGTTACTCACGTGCTTTATTTGACATTTTTTTTTCACGCGTTACAGTTAATTCATTCTCTAATTTCTTATTCTCTTCATCTCGACGTAATTGATTGCATCTCCAATTCCATATCCTTTAAGCGAAATTCTTTTAATTCGGTTAATGTTTCCATTTCACGTATACGTATTGTCATTAATTCTTCTTAAAGTTCTTCAATTCTTGATTTATAATTGCGTATTTGATCTTCACTTTCGGCAAGACTTTGACGTTCCTTAACAAGTTCTTCAAGTAGACATGAGACCATTTCATCACGTTGCTTTAAAGCTTCGTGCTCAAATGGGGCATAGCGGCTTGGTTGTTGACGAAATGGCTTCATCTGTTCATCGGGTATAATCTTCATCACGACAGGACATTCAACTGACGACTCGGACGGGTTGTATCCATCAATGATTGACTGGATCAGTGGTTGAAAATGTAAGGGAGCGTCTATGTTATCACCATCATCGATTACGTTATAAACACTTAGCTCATTTGTTGCGCTGCTTGGTTGCGCTACGGCCTTTGAAAAAGTGAACCCTTCATTATTAAGCGACATACAAAACTGCGATGCGAAGTCAAATCCGAGCAGCACTTCGTTTTGAATGTTGCAGTCTGGTACTACGACAAACATTTGTTCTGTTTCGTTTCCATCGACCTGCACTGTGCCCACGAACGTACCCAGTGGTTGTACTTTGGTATTGCCGACGCCACGGAGAAGAGAGTAATTCTTCTGCAATTCAACATTTTTCAGTTTTTTGAACACCGACTCGCTCACAATTGACACATCTGCACCCGTGTCAACCAGGCCGGCGATTCTGAGCCCGTTTAGTACTACCACTTTGCAACACTTTGTGTCTTCGATAACTTGCACCTGCTTTACAACTCGTGGACAATTCTTTGATATATGTCCCACGCCATCGCACTTAAAGCATTTTGTGTCAGCATTACAGTCCTTTCTCCTATGCTCTGCTGATCCACAATTAAAGCATCGAAGCACTCTACTAGTGCTGGATCTATTTTCGCCACCACTATATTGGTCATTTTGTTTTTCCACAGCACATTTTCGCTCGTACACTTCGAACTTCTCCCTCAGTTCATGATATGATTTACAACCATACATGTGGAACTTGTATTCATTTTTGATGCTCAGTCCATCCACTATATAGCCAATGACTGACTCTTCATCAACTTTTCCAAGCGCGGCTATTTTTTTCATGTTTAGCACATACTCATGAAAATTCTCATCTATCTTTTTTTTTTCTGACAATTTTGCGTGGATATCTGCGCTTCTCAACGTACCCTTAAATTTCGCTATGAGAACATTCCTCAGCTGATCGTATGTACTGACCAAACCGATTCCAAAAACAATTTTGCCATCTTGGTCATTTTTCCGCGTGCCTGTACATACTTCTGCTTTTCGGTGAGCTCGTACGCATCTGCGTTCTGTTCAAAATTTGTCAGCCAATGCTCCACTGGGATAGTCTCACCGTCAAAATCAGGCACTACTCGCGCAAAATTGTCTATGGAAATCTTCGGCTCATTTTGCATTCTCTGATTCACTTCATCTGCTTGTATTTTCAGAGTAAGCAATTGAATAATTTGTTGTAGACTCTGGCTGTTCACTTCACCACCAACTGCTATTGTATTGGCTCCAACATTGCCAACTGATGATGAACCACTTCCTGTGATGCCGCCACCGCCACTAATATCTGCAATTGCCGCTTGCGATCGTGTCACAACACCATACTGTTGTCCCTTTGCCTTTTCAACACCAACGTCTTCGTCACTCATATTCTCGAATTCGTTTCCAACAGATGACGAAATAATTCTAGAAATTTCGTTTTGTTTGCTGCTGTTGCTGCCGTTGACGTTGATGCGCTGCTGACTTTGCTTTGTTTCACTTACTCTGCGTCGTTGTTGTCTCTGCTGCTGATCTTGATGCTGCTCTGCCTCTCCGCTGCTAACAGTTGATGTTGTTGATCTGCTCTGCCTCTGCTGCTGGTCTTGACGCTACTCTGCCTCTCCGCTGCCAACAGTTGATGTTGTTGAGCTGCCTTCTTAACGAGAACAAATAGTCCCACTATGCTGTTCCGTTTCTTGCCCTCCAACACACACCACTGTTCTTTCAGCCGATCGTATGACAAACGTAACGGTTTGTACTTTAACACGTCACTCTGTCGCCTTGATGAAGCTGCTCGAAAAGTCTGCTTTCACTGCATATGCAGCCACCGCGCTATTGCGCATCCACTACGTTGTCTTGATCACAAGACGGACGTACATTCAGACGCCACTCGCTCTCAACACATCCACTGCACACATATGCCTGCCTGTCGACACTCGTACTCATCGAAAACACATACACACCACTGCTTCGTTCACGTTTCAGTTAATTTATTTGTTTTTTTTTTTTAGCTTAGGTTGAGCCCCCAAATGTAAAGTTTAATGTGATGTTAATATTGTATATAAATGAATATAAAATACATATGTTGTAATAATATATTATAAATGTAACATTTAATGTGATGTTAATAGCGTCTGTTTCGCGACCGCCGCACGACCGACCACGACTTGATGCTCTCAGAATCCACTTCCAACTGTATGCATAGCTTGTCTCGCACCCACTGTTGCCAAATCTGCTGCTGATCGATAGTTCGGCCGTCTATCAATATCGGTCGGTCCGATAGTCATCACCGATCACCAGCACACCACCACTTGTTACATATATTCGAGTGGAAAGCTCTAATAACCTTTTAGACAGCATTGCCAAAGTTATTGGAAACAACGAATTCCACATTGTTTCTCTAACCAAGGGAAAAAAATAAAGTGTGGATCTACTCGGAATCAAACTACAAAGCCATAGCTAAATTTAAAAATGAGTCTAAGCACAATTACTACACTTATCAGCTTAAAAGTAAGAAAGTCCTGACAAGGTAATTAAAAGTATCGATCCGCAGTTGTCTATAAAAAATATAAAAAAATGCTCTTGAAGAAAGCGGGTTCGAGGGTAAAGTGGTCATCAATATAATAAACAAAAATAAAATCGAAATACCACAGCCATTGCTCATAATTGAATTGCCACCGATTTTGCTGCGCTTACGAAACAATGATGTATTTGTATATACCAATACCGTTTTCATCTTGGTAACAGTATAAAAGCCTTACAAGCTTGAAAATCCAATGCACAATTTGTCAGGAATTTGGTAATAATAAGGCTTGCTGCACTCTGCACTGAGCAGCTGCGGGGCATGCAGTAATTTACATGGAAGTGCAGTGTCCCTAACTGTGATAATCCAGAGCATAGAAAATGCGGCAAATGTTAGATAAGTAATGGTATCCCGTCTCATCAGTTTGGCTTCCGATCAAAACATGAAACGATTGAGCTAGTCAACAGAATCAGTACTGAAATAGGCAAAGACTACTGAACTACGAGAATACCGCTCAGCAGTATTTTCGATGAGCACAAGCTTTTAATTGAGTATATCATGAAGGATTTATTTACAAAATAATATGTTTGAAACCTCAAAACTCACACAAAATCCTAAAATCTTAAATACATCTTTACATTTCTGTTTGTAGTGAAATGCAAAAATTTAATAACAATCGATATTATAATTAAAACTGGCAATACCTAAGGCATCATCTTAGGGCAAACTCTATAGGCTTTATTCTTTTTTGATATTGTAATAAGTTAAATAAGCTACAGACATGAATAATCTTAAAACCATCCAAGAGTTGGTATCTAACTGTAGAATTAAAGTCAATGAAGATAAATGTAAGCACGTTACATTTACACTGAAACGTCGGATATATGTTTCAGTAACTGTAAATGGTGCTACAATTCCTCAAACCAGGAGTTAAGACTGAAAAAACATATAAGAAGCAAAGAACAGAAAGCCATTACTGACTTAATTACTTTACATCTGTGCTGACACTTAAGTTAAAAGTTGTACTGTGTAACTCCGTTTTTAAACAAATTTGGGCATATGGTTCCAAACTGTGGAGCACTGCAAGCGCTTGTAACATCGAAACAATAAAAAGAACTCAATCCAATATTTTTGGAAGAATCGCAGGTATATCAGGAGTGACGATATCCACAAATAACTGTGAGTCCTACTAAAAAAAAAATAGTTCTAAGTGTAAAAGTAATTATATTGATAAGCTTGCTCGACAAGAGCCAGAGCTCTTTAAACAGTGTTCTTCATAGGAAAAAACTATATTACATATCAAGAAGAGTCCACCATTAAAAATGTTGTTATTAGTCCTAAAATAAAACATATTTTAATTTATAAAATCAAAAAGGTAAGCTTGCCACTCGATTGTTTAGGACAAAAATATTATTTAAAAACTAGAAAGGTTATCTTCGACTATGCCGAAGATGAATTACTCATCACGGGACGCAGTGAATGTCTCATTGTAGTATTCAAATGGGTGAATTGTATGGGAGGTACCCTCACTAGTGGTCCGATTCGGCTGGTTCTGACAAATGTCCTGGGTCTGTCCTGGAAATTGAGAGTATCCAGGTTTCAGTTCGATAGGACAAAAAACAGAAAAGTTTTTCTAATAAGAACATGAATTTAAATGGGTGGTTTGTATGGAATGTACCCCCCTAGTAGTCCGATTTGGGTGGTTCCGACAAATGTATTGCATATGGTAAAAAGAGAGCTTCCTTCAGCTCTCTAGCTCAAAAACTGAGGGAATAGTTTGCATACGTACAGACGGAGGGTCGGACAGACGGACATGGCTTAATTAATTCGTCTAATCGAGCTGATCAAGAATATATAAATTAAACAAGTTATTATTTACGTTTAAAAAAAATGTATAATATTTATTTATATCAGCTCGATGAGCTTTACTTATTTATTCGAAAATAATTCATTCAGCGTTATGCGCTTTTTATATTATGTTATTGTACTATGCGCTTCCTTTGAGTTACATTTAAAACTAAAACTAACTTACTTAAACTTCATCACATTGAAGCTGGTCTACGTGACAGATAGTGCACTGTCAGCGGAAAGGGTTCTAACAAAGGGAACCTTTGAGTCGGGAAAGAGAATCTTTGGATTGGAGAAGAGTAACTTTGGATTGCTGGGAAAGTGACTTATGTAAAGTTTCTGGATATTGCATCAGCCAAATAGTGTGGGAAGCGGACATTGCGTCAGCGAAAATATTGTGCGAATAATGATCATGATAATGTTGATAGCATTATGGAAATAATAATCATGATATTAGAGAGAGTTTCTTAACTCCTCTCTCCGAAATATCAATCGTCCCCGATTGATTCTAGAAGTATGGGATATCGTTGAGACGTCTTTGTGTTGCAAAGTTTTGCAGTGGTATTGGAGTGAATAGAATATGGGATTTTGTATGATAATTTCAATTTTTGTGAGTTTCTGTTTTAGGAATATGATGAGGATTGAAGTCAGGATGATGGTCGACAGACCAAGTGATGCAAATGTGCTAGATGTAGCCAGTAGGTTTAGGGAGTTTATTTTTTTCTATGTTCTGAACATTAAGTTCTTTCATTAGTTGAAGTGATAAAATTTCTTCAAAATTGGATTGGTTATGGGATAATTGTAGCATAGCGGGAAGTGGTTTTACATTTGAAGTTTCGTAAGAATTAAATATTTCATTTCTTATAACTATTGTATCATTTCTTAATCTAACAAGGAATGTGCCATTTTGGGTTTTAAGCTCATGGTTAATTGTTACATTGCCATAAAATTTGTTCAATAAAATTAACTCATTAATTCTTTCTATATCTTTAATATGCTCATTGTTTGTATAATTACATTCATGGGGTTTATTTTTTATTAGATTTGAAATAAAATTATCATATGAAATTTTTTCAATATCTGTGTTTAAGCAAATTTATACGTTATTTAATATTGTTTTACAATCTTTTTTTATTCCATATATTCCTTTTTGGCAATTTATAATTTTATCAAAGTTTAATTTAATAATGCTACTAGCAATAAATTAGTACATGAACAAATTTCTTGTATCAAAACACATTTTATTGAAAATGTGGGCATACAAATAAAAACTAATACCAATACTAGCTTAAAAATTTCTTGTGCATACTTTGCTGGCCACACTGCTAAATGTTTTACTACCTCATGCAATTTATCTGGGGACCGAAATCACATAAAAAACTTATATAAAAGTGATCTACTCAAAATCTCAAGCATAAGTGTAAACTTTTTAGTTTGCGGTAACTTTAACTCTCGCCATGGTGCTTGGAACTGTACTCGAGCTAATTGCTGGGGCAATATTCTAGATGAAATTTCAGACCTAGGAAAATTCAACTTATTGTTCCTCAAAGATCCCACATACATACCAGCGTGTTATAAGTCCAAAGCATCTACAATAGATCTTTGCCTCACTAAAATTCCTAATCAGATTACTAATCCAATAGTTGTCAATGACCTCTCGTCTGACCACTTATATCAAATACTCAACTAACTTTATGCTTAATGAGAAAACTCATCCAATATTTAGCAAAGCAGACTGGGGACTATTTAAAAGGGTTATCAATGGTAAACTTATAGCAGAAGATTTAGGTTTCCATAATTCACCAGCTTCGACTTCTGACATTGACTATTTAGTTGACTCCTTTAAAAAAGTAGTCAACTATGTCTTTCTTAGGGCAGTTTCCCACAAAACTAAGCCATGTACAAAGCTAAAGCTTCCAAAGCTTGCTTTAAAAGCAAGATGTAACCATTTAAATCATATAATACATGTATGTATAGAATTATTTATTCTTAATAATAAAGAATGGAACAAAAAACTACAAAAACTAAACAAATGCAGCAAACCCTTTTGGAATACAACCAACGCAATTAAAAAGAAAAAAAAAAATTTATACCTTGCCTTTACAATGCTGATGCAGCTTTCGTTTCTGGAAAAGAAAAAAGCAAATATTCTTGCAGATGTCTTTGAACAGAAACATAAACTACTCAAACTCAGAAACGACAGACCAAGTTAATGTATCCAGGAATCTGTTGCCGCAAACCACAATAGTAATACAGAAATTAGCAATGTGTTTCAAACTGAAATTATTTGCATAATTAAATCTCTCCTAACAAGAAAATCTCCGGGAAATGTTGGAACACGCAATATTTGCCTGAAAACCCTACCAAGTAGCGCTATTAATTATCTAGTAGATCTATTTAATCAATGTGTTCAAGCGAATTGTTTTCCATGTCAGTGGAAGGCAGCCAAAATAGTACCAATTGCCA
>JBAMAW010000807.1:0-33913 GCA_037043295.1 Amiota minor | reverse complement strand
CAAATCACCACACTGTATTTCGACATAAACACTCTACAATCGAACAAGCTCATAGAATTACACAAAAAACAAAAAAGAGTCTGTTCCGACGTATTTCTCGACGTTGCAAAGCCATTTGACAAAGTTTGCCACACAATGAATCTTATTAAGAATTTCAAAAAGAATTATAGGGCGTCACAATCGGGTGGAAATCGAACATTAACGATTTTTAACTTGAAAATTTCAATTAGAAAATTTCGTTAGTTTGTCCATTTCGCCAGTATGCAGTTGCGGCAAATTGAGCCAGATTTGCTAAATCTTATAACCATTTATCAACCAAGTTTATCAACTCATTACCGACGTATGCGTGAAATATACAAAGATTCTCCAATACACACAGCGCGCTAATGGCTGTTGAATTCACTTTTGCACTGCCTAAACATGCACCTACCGAAATTAAGTCGATAAACCCCATTGGCCTGAAACTTTTTCAACTAGCAAATTTAATGAATCTCAGCTAGCTAACGTATGGCAACTTTTGAGAAATATAAATAGCTGTAGTAGCAACGAATGAAGTACTATTGAATTCATTATCGGGAAAATCTCTTCTCAACGTTCCATTTTGCAATCACTTCCAGCGGATCGATTTAATTTTCAACACCCAACTCTTGTATCCGGAGTCAGCCTCTTTACGATTTCATACCGTTTTCGCAGCAAGGGGCCATACAAGACGAACATATATTGCAGTGTTCGTCTGGGTTTCATCAAAAGCATTTCATATTAAATTTACTTCTGACCTTTCTAAATCACAGACATACGGGTCATTGCCAGAAACCCCTTAAGACTTAAAGCCTATTTCGACAAAGTAAAACTTCTAGTTTTGGGCAACTCTCACGATGCTCGAGTCCACAGGAAAAATTACCGAAATTTGCAGTTGTTCTTGTTGTATTGTCCTTGAGTGTCGTGTGACTTCGACAGAAACTCAGAGCTTTACGATGGTCACTCAGGGAAATATGGGAATTGTGTGGCGGTCAGTCTGCGTATTGATGACAAGTTTTTGGCATTGTTACCAACTTTTTAGTCGAACTGTTTTTCTTTTTTTTATTGTTACGCCCCAACATAAAACAGATGATGATGATTTTAATAAATTACAAATTGTAAACTTTTTATTCAAATTTTAATAAAATACTAGCATAACGGGCTTGCGTTGCAACGACAAAACAACAAAAATACAAGTAAATAGAAGTTTATCTTCGCCTATGCCGAAGTTGATATACTCTTCACGAACCCCCTAGAAAACGTTCTTGCCTACACTCTGAGAGTTATTTGATTATTGATTTGTCTTATGTTTAGGGTATAGTCAGTACATATACAGCATTTCAGACCGAAATATTTGTATGGGAGCTTTACAATCCAGTAATCTTAGGTTAATGGTTATGGGACAGACACTTATTTTGTTTAAATTTCAGTTCGATAATACGAAAAACAAAAAAAAATTTGTGTAATAAAAACCTACATATTGGTTTGGGTTCGTATAAAAGCTATACGATCCAGTAACTCTAGGGAATTGAAATTTAAGCATTTCACGGACATTAATTAGAAACTTAGTAGTACAGTATCTAATTTTAGTTCAATAACACATAAAACAAAAATAGGCGCGGTACATTTGTTGGATTCAGTCACCACTAGAGTGAGCACCTCCCACACAAACGTCAATCTGGTACGGCACCCAAAGTGGGCAAGTCTGACGCGCAATTGGCCGATTTTCTTTTTCTATATGTCCTTCTTTGAATCGTTTAAACCTATCTTGAACTCTGACACCGGATAAACAATTGTCACCATACACTTGTTTCATTAATGCAAACATCTCATTAAAAATTTTTCCAAGTTTAAAACAAAACTTAATAACCGCTCTTTGTTCGTAGTTCATTTTTCGACCGATGCTATAAACACACTGTCCCTTATAAAGCAATAACTCGGCTCTTATTGTCCGTTGGTCGTGAAATTTTGATAGAACTTCAGTTAAGGATGTACCCTTCCAACTGGCACTCCCGTCAAAAGATAGCCTCACTGGAAATAGAGATTTTGGAAATGTCTCGTTTACTTTCCGACCAACCTTGTATTATATTTTTACAAATTAAGAATATTTTTTCTGTATTAGCTTTTGAAACTTAAATAAGGGATGATTAGGGCTTAGAATTGCTTTAAAAATAATAACTTATTATTGAATTGTATTGTTTTGCCAAGAACTTGACAAAAACAATCAGAATCGAAAACAAGTGCAATTGCAATTAGATTGTCGTACGCAATATTCATCACAATCTCTCACTACGAAAAATCGAAACATGAATAATTCACTAGCGTGCGCTAAACGCTAATCATGATTCACGGTTTGCAGGAGTTCCTTTTTGTTAGTACTTAGTATGAACAAAGTAAACTAAATATGCACAATGTACAAAATGTGTGCTGGCAAGATTTATGCGCATTTCTGCTTCAAAGATTTTGGATAATTAATTGTAGATCTCACCGAGCCTCGGCAGATAATCTGAAGCTGTATAGCTTCTTTTTTTCTTTTTTTTTTTTTTTTTGAGATTTCCTGAGATTTGCAGTCGTATCGGGTTAAAGGACAGGTGCATCCAAGAACTAATGTTGATTTTACCGAACCAATGAAACTGCATTTTAATGAGCTTAGAAGGCGGTCGACGATGCCTATACATCTGTGACAATAAAGCACGCTATTTGGGATTGGTGACTCGTTTGAGTACAAATGCGACTCTCAAACAGTTTTTCCCTCGAACACGGCTTAGTAGCGATATATACTGCGATAATGCCATGAATTTGGTACTAGCGAAAAATACGGAAGATATCGAAACAGTTGCACAATGATTCGGTAAGTTGCACCTTCCACTGAATAAATTGCTTATTTGGACCAACGCAAAAAAAGCTACAATTAGACTCAACATCTCTTGCTGGGCAAGAAATATCGTACTGTATATTTGATGCAAAAGTAGGGGCAGAGCAAACTCAATTTGTCCAAAATCAAGAAACCTAGTAGCAAAATTTCAGATTTCAAATTTTTTTGACTTATGAAATTAATAATTCTTGTTTATTACGTTTTTATGTATTTTGATCGGTTGCATTTAATTGATTCCTGCAGAGTTAAGAGATTGTCATGGGAACATATGTAAGTAGATTGAAAATTTTAATTCGATATCTTTACAATTGTTTTACTTGTATATACATAGGTAGTTTGTATCCACAAACAGAGCAATAATTACTAAACTCTAACAAGGTTCCAGCCATTGAATTAGAAAATTTTTTATTTTTTTATTTTTTGTCCAATCAAACTGAAAATCCCATACAAACTACTCATTTGAATTAATGTTTTTATTACAATAAAAAAACTTTTTTGTTTTCTGTCCTATCAAACTGAAACTTGGACACTATCAGTTTCCAATACATGCGCAGGATATTTGACGAAACCAGCCCAATCGGACCACTAGGGGAGGTACCTCCCATACAAATCACCCATTTGAATTCATGTCCTTATTAGAAAAACTTTTTTGTTTTCTGTCCTATCAAACTGAAACTTGGACACTATCAGTTTCCGACACATGCGCAGGACATTTGTCAGAACCAGCCGAATCGGGCCCCTAGCGGGTACCTCCCATACAAACCACCCATTTGAATACTACAATGAAACATTCACTGCGTCCCGTGAAGAGTATTTCATCTTCGGCATAGCCGAAGATAACCTTCTTTCAAGTTTTTTATTTAATATGACGAGTGTCAATCATTTTATATCTATTTTAAAAATAAGTTATTTACAGCCTTTACCAAGTTAATGTAGTTATACACCTTAATGTATTATAGGTCCGTGATCGACAAAATGATTTTAATGTTGATGTCCGAATGTAATTATTAACGGAAGCAGAGTACCAAAAATCATAATGATTAATTCGCTATATCTTAACCCTTTAGAATTATAACTTTGTTGTTCGACAATATTTAAGTCCCCATCTTTTAGTGAATCTTCAATAGTGCGATACTCGTGAACGTAACTTGTCGATTTATGTTGATGTCCAGCGGTAAGTTCTGGTAGAACATGAACGGTCGCAACATATAAAAATGTTCCCGCCGAAAATAACATTGCGATGCCAGTAGCATTTACCGAGTTAAGAGTTTCCTTTTGTTCTTGACCTATTCCAAAGTAAGTAAGCAATGTCAACATTGGCGCAGACATTGAAAATACTCCCAGATGTTTTCGGATCTGGTGTCGGTCAATTTTTTCGTGCAAAAGGAAGCTTACTAAGCCAAAAGCTGCTGGAGCCTTATGCAGCATAATGGCGAGAAACACAATCATTTCAACATCTTGGTGACTTGTGGTTGCCGCTGCACCAAGTGCTACACCATCGGCTAAAATAATTTTTTTTTTTAATTACTAAATTAATAGACATGTTTAATTTTATCATACCAGCTGCATGAACCACGAGACCAAGTGTTGCAGTAATATTCTTATCATTTTTGCTACTTTTTCGTTGAGAAATCTGGTCAACTAACATCATAAATACAAATCCTAACACCAACGACAAACCTATTGTTCGTGAATGGTCCTCAAATTGAGAATAATTGTGTACTGTATTTGAATAATCAGAATGTTTGATGGATGCAGGCATAGTATTAGCGTTGACATCTTCAGACCTTACTTTATCCTTCATATACAAAGAACTAATTCCTTCAGGGATAATAACCGTTAATGCTGTGCCAACGAGTAGTCCAGCACCCAGAACAGTAACAGATTTCAACTTTTCCTGTCATTAAAAAATGCCAATTAATATTCAAATAATTATATTTTCATTTACCTCGCTTAACTTCATAACTAATGGAATGCTGCCGGCCACATACGAACCAAGAAGCATAACGACCACAAGTAGAATAAGTACTAAAGTCTGTTCTTCTGCCATATTTTAAATCTGGTTTATTTAAATTTCTTCAAAACAAAACACTATTTAAAATGCATACATATGAACTTATTCAAATACATTTATGTATATCAAAAATTTAACTAATGTTGCATCGGACAGCGTCGTGGCAACAATTAACTTCAAGATTCCTGAGATTGCTCATACACGAACGGTATTTTCCATCCGAACTGTCACCTTCTCTAAATAAAGCCTGCCATACATATAAAACATGCACGCATAAAGAAAAAACATATAACAAAATATGATGGTAGCAAGAAACATATAAAAAAAATTTTAACTTCGCCTATGCCGAAGTTGATATACTCTACACGCACCATTAGAAAACGTTTTTGCGTACACTCTTTGAAAGAGCATTCAGCAATATTTAATTATTGATTTATCTTATGTTTAGGGTATAGTCAATACACATAGAGCATTGCAACACTGCGACCGAAATATTTGTATGGGAGCTTTACAATCCAGTAATTTTAGGGTTTTGAAATTTACACGGTTGTTGAATATAGGTTCTTATACTGTTCAAATTTCAGTTCTATATCACGAAAAACGAAAAAGTTTTTCTAATAAAAAACTAAATTTGGGTTTGGGTTTGTATGGGAGCTATACGATCCAGTAACTCTAGGACCTTGAAATTTACGCATTTCGTGGAGTTTGATTAGAAATTCAGCTCTAGTTCAAAAATTGTGGAACTAGTTTGCATACATACAGACGGACAGACGGAGATGGTTTAATCTTTTCGTCTCTTCGAGCTGATCAAGTTAAACGTGCTGGCATTAGGTACAGACGCAGACGCAGACGCAAAAGCAGCTGGTATGTCAAAATCAGAGTTCTCTGATAACTGCAATAATAAAAAAAATTCTCGCCCTTTTTTTTAATTTTGAAATTCCATCGATTTAGGCACAATGTTAATGTATGTCAATTATTGGATCATATTAACGTGCAGTTGAGAAAAATTAGCAAAAAAACACCGCTTTGGACGTCCAATTGACTATCATGAAGACCGATTAAACTAACTTTTGTAGAAAACTAGGCACAAAACGACAAGGGGCATAGAAATTACTATGCTCCTCACAGGAAAGCATCTTCACTTAAAAGAAAAGGTACAGAAGTGTGGAGCATGAATTCCGCAAGCTTTACGTAATAACAACAAAATTCAATTAGCCACACAATCTCTGCTGGTTTGCTTGCTCGTCACTCAAATCTTAGACACAAGCAACAATTTCTTTACCGAATCCTTACTAGCGGTGAAAAATGGTGCCTGTACATTAATATAAAGCCGCACAAGGAATGGAAACCCAATACAATTAAAATTTTATTTTCGATTCAATTACAAATGACAAATCCCCTAATTTATAAAATCGTTGTGGCGTTCCATAAATTTGGTGAGAGTACAATTATATGCGGTTATTTATTGGACTACTTAAGTGTATTGCCATATACTGACCTTTAAAAGTTTTATTTATTGGGTGAAGAATGAGAACTAATAAATAAAGAAATTAATTTTTCGGACAGTCAATCACAAGAAATGAAGAAAATTTCCTAATATAACCAACCGATTTCAACGAAATTTTGGGAAGGTTCGCCAGTCCTCCGTAGAAGTGATCTACTTCGCGTTGCTTCGACACGAGGGCACTAATGAACAACGTGTTCTGGATCATACACGAAATCTAAGCAGTGTCCACAGTACGGATCAACATCGTGCACAAACCTGTGCAATTATTGCCTGTAACAGTTGCGAATTGGTAAATTTGAATCCTACGTCTTCGGGGTAACGCTTAAACCAATATTTGTGATCAGCTGGTGGATCCTCTGTGGCTTTGCACTTCTCCATCTGTGCTGCCACATGTTTAGGTACCTGGTCCTAACTCGCCCCTGCTTCCTCTCTGGAAATTTGCTCGAACATCTTTTAATGCATGGAAGTATGCATCTTTTGCAGCCAGAGCTTCTGCCGATTGAAACACTGCCTGCAAGTGCACACAGCGCATCATCTGCCACTATCCTATAGACTCTGCAAATTCTCAAGCTAGCAGCCCTGTGACCACTTTTAATTCCGTGTACATATAACTTAAATGCGAGTGCCCCGACCCAGATCAAAACGCATAAAGCAGTATGGCTTTACTCACCGAGCCTAGTAGAACTCGTATTTGATGTCTGTCTTTCTCTCACTACAGTAAGACACCATCATCCGGATCAGGTAGCAAGTTATCTCCAGTATGGCAAGCGCATTATTGATACAGCTCCAATCCTCAGAATTAAAAGCATTCTTCACATCAATCGTGACAACTGCCCAGTTGTTTTTTTCCCGGCTAGCCATTTAAGGCCTCCGTAGCAATGTCAGAGAAATTCTAAATTGCTCCTATTGTGCCTCTTTATGATCGGAAGTGAAATTGTAATTCGGCTAGATCATCTGGCGCTTCTGTGTACTACTACAATCTGGCGCAAATGATACGTTCAAGGGTTTTCTCAGTAATACTTAAGAGGCACAGGGACCTGTAAGAAGATCGTAGTTTAGGGGGCTGGTTTCCTTCCGAAATGAGAACCAACCTATGGTTCTACCAGCATTTGGAAAAGAGTCCTTCTTTTTCTTGTGAATGCAGAAGACGTGAGGTATCGCGGCAGTGGCACTTTTTAGAATAAGAAATATTACTATTTAATAATGACTTACAGTAGGTAACAAAAATTATTATAAGTATATACGATTTACTTTAATAAAATTTTCCGATCCTTAAACTCAATCTTCTTCTGGCTGTTTAATTTACTACAAGAGCGTTAGTTAGGGGAGTTGGATAAAGCGATAGTCGATCATTGTATCTGCTGTGGAAATGTATGGTATCTCCCACAAAGGAGACGTTGAGGGGTCGGTGTAACTGTGACTTACGGAAACACAAATACTTTTGGCGCGATTTGCCCACGCTGTACCCCATCAAAATTATTCCAAAGCACAATGCGAATGTTTCTTTATGAAAGAAGGTATATAACTAAGAAGCCACAAATGCATTTGTCTTGTCGTTCATACCTACCCAATTCTCAATTGACAGTGGAATATAACCATATGACAACATTCGTTTCAAATGAAGTAAAAGTCATATTTAAAATAAAAATAATAATAAGAAAGAACGGTGAGATGAAAACAATTTTAATTTTACGTGTTCTTATTTATTGGCTATTACAAGCGTTATTGCTTCAACTACTTGTCGCTGTTGACATGAATGTACTAACTTCACACGCAGTACAAACATTTTTACTCCGCAATTGTACATACATACTTATGTATATCGTTTTTATTTTGTGTATTTATAGTTTAAAGCTTTTGTTTTCGTCATTCAAATAGAGTGAGGAGTGATTTTAAAATTGGAGAATAAAGTTAACAGAAAATGTCTTTTCATAAAGGCAACGTCAGAACAAACTCATATTGAGTATAAGAAAAATATTGCCTTTGATACTCCTGGTCCCAGGAGTTGAAAGTTTTAAACACATGTGTCCCTATATTTTGTGTTGTTTAATAGTGCTTGATTCAAATTGTAATCTTCCTTCATACTTTATGGCTATTTGCAATCCGTTATAATGGGCCATATTTGGTAGTGGAGTCTCAAGACTTTAATAAAAAAAAAAACCAATTTCATCAATGGCGCGATATTTTCAAAAATATGTATATCTAGTGCCAAAACTAATATACGTTAAGAAAACTGTCAAGAAATATGTAGAAATAAATTACAAAATACTAAATATAATTGTATTTATTAATAATACCAACTATCAAATTGCAGAAGTCGGAAAAAATTAGTGTTGGAGTAAAAGTATTGGTCGTCCCCGCCAAAAAGTCGAAGGAAATGGGTAATTGTTTAAAAATTAATAACTCTGACGACATATCACTCTTACGCGGTAGTGAGAGCAACAGTGGGCAGGACTTAACCAATGACCCATTTAGTGGGGCCTCTGCAACATATCCGGTGAGATATATATTTTAAATAGAATATTACCTCATTAAAGACATTTGTAAATTTTCATTAGGAGCCGTCACCAATTATACAGCCAATATTTTACCCCACACCTTCAGTTAGCCGTCCCGCAAGTAATTTAACAGAGGAAGAACAGGTTAAAATTGCAAAGCGCATTGGACTTATACAGCATCTACCCGTTGGAACATATGATGGAAAATCGAAAAAATCTCGAGAATGTGTCATATGCATGATTGAATTCTGTGTTGATGAACCTATTCGTTATTTACCATGTCTACACATTTATCACGTACGGTGTATCGATGAGTGGCTTATGCGCAATTTGAGTTGCCCGAGTTGTTTGGAACCGGTTGATGCCGCTCTTCTGACAAGTTATGAAACCACATAACGTATGAAATCAATTTTTTTTTCTACTCGACAAAGCCTTTTTCATCAATTTATTGTGTGCAGTTGTAATATATTGGCGTATATTCCAATTTTGATCATATTTGTGTCAAAAGCACTCCACAAACGGACATTATGATTCCAAGGTAGTAGTCAATCTAAAATCTGCCGGAGATTTAATACCTTTCACACAAACATTAACAATACATTTTAAAAAAAAATTATTTATAAACTTAAATTTGACTTGTCCTTTACACGGGAATTATAAGTTAGAGTAACTAGCAATGTTTCCACACACTTAACTGATTCTTTATGAGCAGTATGAAATCTGGAAATGTTTAATATATTAGGATTGTTTAAATGGCACTTATATGATGAATTAAGTCGTATGTCTACATTTTTTTTCATCTTTTTCCGACCTAATGTATCTTTATAAAATTGTCAATCTTCAAGTGCAATGGCTGCATATACTAGAAAACTATGTAGATTCGGTTTAAGTATTGGATTAGAAATAATTGAAGCTCTGTCTTAAAAAATCGTTTATACATTATATATATTTAGATTTACATATTTGAGACTGTCTCCAGTCACAGTAGTAATAGTTCTGTGATTTTTTTAGTCAATTGGATCATTACTTCAAATACGAATGGGGCACATAGTTCGCCATTGTTTAAACAACAAGTGTTACCTATTTACGCTAAATCAAAGAATACTGTGCATAGGTGCATTATTAAAAGTGCAAAGTTACTTTAGAATATATATTAAAATGATATCGCAGTAACGTACATGGCTTGTATATACTATGTAATATTTATGAATGACAAAATACATATGTACTAGTGACATTCGCTCTACAAAAGTTTCGCATTCAGACGTAAGTAAATAATATTAGGTAAATGAAACAAAAGCATATTAATTTCTTATCGTTTTTATTAGAAATTCGTGTTAACTTAAGCAAACGTTGCATTTATATCTGTCATCAGCCTTCAATTTAAGATTTGGTATTAAAAATAATTAACTTCTCATTAGAAATAAAATTTAAAAAATTATAGTAAGTCTAGCGGAAGAGAAATGGAGCCAGTTTGAGAATCTGAATATTCGCATTTGCGAATATCGACGGCAAATATTCGCGAATGTTTATAAACTTTTGATGATAACTAATGCATACATATGAATATTACTTAAAAAAAAAAAAACTTTTGCTGGATAAGACATCTAAGAATCATTCTACAGCAGAAGATTGATAACTAAAGTGATGATACCACTTAGAAGGGCAATGCGTATTTGTACTATCCGGTATAGAATTAGTAACGAGGGACACCTTAAAAGTTTAGCAATCCGACTATCGGGAGTTTCACGATTTGAAATTTTCATCGTGAAGTTTGAGATTTTTTTTACACTTTTTACTTTTTGTTGGATTTAACTCATAAACATTTTTGTGTGATGATTTTTTACGATTTTCGAAATGGATTAACTAGGTAAGAAGTTGATTCACCACATAAGACTACCGTGTATCGATGGTTTATGGATTTCAATCTTCGACGATCTACGCTGCATGACGAATTTTGTGAAGGTCGACCAAAAACAGCTATTACGTCAAAAAACGTCGATGCTGTGCTTAAACTAATAATGGAACATCGGCATATGATACACCGTGAGATTAAGGCATCTGTGGGCATTCATCCACCGCATTACATACAATATTGAATCAACACTTAGTTGTGGGAAAGCTAGTTCCGCGTTGGATACTGCATTATTTGAAAATCACTCTAAAAAGGCTCTCGTCGATTGGAGCAGAGAAGTACTTAAAAAATACGATCTTTCTTGCTTCAAAAGACGTTTCGAATCATGGATCTATGCCTATGAGCCGGAAAGTAAACGGCAATCGACCGTAAAGGTGTTCCAAAAGGATGACAATCCAACGAAAGTTGTTCCTGCACAAAACACTTCAAAGAAAATGGTAACCGGTTTCTTTGGAATAACCGGTTATGTCGCAACCGGGCCACTATTGGAACATAAAACGGTCAATTCTGAGTGGTACACGACCGTCTGTTTGCCAGAAGTATTTGGTGAATTGAAAACAAAAGGCCGACGTCGGATCATTCTTCATCATGACAATACGAACTCTAACACTTCGGCTCAAACAACCGAGTATTTGAAGGCACAAAATGTTGAATTATTGGGTCATCCGGCGTACACTCACGAACACAGAATGATTTCGTTTCCTTCCCAACAGTGAAGAACAAATTACGTGGGCAACGATTTTCGGTTGATGCATTAAAAAATCATGTTTTGGAGTCAACTCAATTTGAGTGGAAAACATTGGTTTAAGCGTATCAAAATTGTATTGATATTCATGGAGAATACTTTGAAAAACAATAAAGCTATTTTTGAATCCAAACAATGCGTATTTACTTCACATTGCCAAACTTTTGTAGTGCCCCTTGTTTAATTGCATGGGAAGCTATAGAAGTAATAAAATTGTAAAAACGTAAGTACTTAATCAGGTTTAATCAGTCCATCTCAGTAGTTCTCGGCGAATTTTGTCATAGTAATTAAGGACAGTCCTACTAAATTACAGAAAAAAAACTTAACGCGGGCAGTTTAAATGACAAATTCTGGTTACTTTATTGTCTTTATGTACATCGTTTTGATTGTTAGTTTTTAAAATTCTTTGAGCATAAAGAATTAAGTCAAGGTGGCGAATTAATCGTTCAAATAGAAAACAAAAGAATAATACAATAGAGCATCAAATTGAACAGGATCGGAACATTTTAATATATGATTTAACAAATGCTGAAGCGTAGCAAAGCGCTCCAGGGCAACTAGTACCTTATATAAAACAAAATTTTCTCAAACAGTAAAATTGTCAATATCTGTTGCTTGTTGTAGAAAAATGTAAGGACCTCAGCATATTAACATACTATTGAAGTGTCTACCGTTTTTAAATATAGTGTCTATTGTTATTCCATGTTTTGTTGTTGATTTTGCTGGATCATTTGACATGGTCAAATCAAATTTTTCTTGGAGAAAAATTAAAAGTTCGTGTTACCCAACAACAAATTGTGTGCGCACTTTCTTTTTGAGCGATTTTTTTAGTTTTGAATGCATATTATAAATAACTAGAGTACACAGCCCGGCGTCGCACAGGCAACCGAAATCCTTAAACTTGTGTGATCAGTACGATCATGAATAGAAAAGTTGAATTATATTTTTGGTCTTTCATTCTCGCTTCCCCCTGCCGCTTTTTTTTTTTTGGACAACCGGACAGACACAGAAAAAATTCCAGTGACTTGACAAATGAACAGCAACGTACACCTGGCCTTATTGTATTATAGAGTCTTTCAATTTATTCAAAACAATTTGTAGTGCGTTGCACAGCACTTGAAATACTTTTGAAAAAATGAGACGAATCGAATAATTTAATTCAAAAATTGGCATAGTATCCTTAGGGTTTTAACGCAGGCGACCTGATTAATTTAAAAATATGTCTCTAAGCTTTATATGCAACAATTGATTCACCAATTACGCGACAACTGCCCCAAATATCGGATCTAAAACTATCATATGTCCAAGGCGGGAACCAACTATTCACATACAAAAAATTTCATTGCAATCAGAAGAATGGTATTGCCGCGCATAAGTCTCGAACAAACAAACAAACAAAGTTTAATTTTTATATAATAGATATACATACATATTGTGAATCTAAACCATTCTCAGATCCCCTTGAACACACACAAAAAATTTCATCAAAATCGGTCCAGTCGTTTAAGAGAAGTTCAGTGACATACACACTCACAGAAGAATTATATATATAAAGTTAATTAAACAATCTTAATAGTTGGACAGATATCGTATCTATGTACGAATAATTTTTGAGAATGACAATAACTATAAAAAATTAGCGCCTCATTCTATATCTTACACCATGCATGTGCTCATAGAGAGAGTGAATTTCATTTACGCTTTTCATTTGTGGCACAAGGCCAATCTCGCATATTAATTTTTGTGCAAGCAAACCAGGCCTATTAAAGTCATTGTGAAAAATTTACATCACACATGCGAACTACATGCCATAATATCTGATCTTATAGAATAAGGATTCAAAGCTATAAGTGCAGTCAATAGGTTAAAATGGAAAGCGACACAACCAGTAGACATATTCCTCCTTACCTTATAAAAAACATTTATGAAATTAAGACTATATTGCACTCTATGGTGAATATCGAAGCAGTTAAGCATTCAAAAATGATCCCTCAGGCCAGGCTTTTGGCCACGCGCAGAACTACTGTTCGAAACAGCCAAGGTGCGTCAATTGCGCAGGAAAGCACATGACAATAGACTGTAAGAAACCAGAACAGTAACAACTAAAGTGCTGTAACTGTGGTGATTCGCTTCCTGCTAGCTACAGAAGATGTATTTTTGCTAAGGAATTACAAAAGATTCACCCCCAAGAACCTGGCAAAGGAAAAGTGAATCTCAGATCACAAATTCCACAAATAAACCTTTAGAAAGTCAGCCAAATAGGCATCAGAACAAACCAATTGATCAAATTAAGGATGCAACTCAAAAATTACCGGAAGTAATCGCAAGTTTCTAAAGATAAAAAAAAACTGAGAAACGAATATATTACAATAAATATTGGATAGTCTTGTGAAACAGCAAGAGTTTAATGCAACAGCTGAAATTAGGCTGCAAAATCTCGAAAAAGCTTTACACCAAGTTAAGTAAACTTGCCCAGATTCCTAAAAAATATGTTATGGAATGCTAACGGACTACTGAAATATCACGACGCACTAGAAATTATGCTCAATACTGAAAAAATCGATGTATGCCTAATATCTGATACTCATTTCACTAATCAAACATAGATAAAAATCAAAAACTATGAAATATACCACACTATCCACCCAAATAAATGTAGCATCAAGCACTTTGAAGAAGCTAAGATGTGTTCAGATATGTTTCAAGCAACTTCCGTAACTATTGACACTGACATCAGATTATCATTAACAGCCACGGCATCAGATTAAATGTGATTTATATGTAAAACAAAAACCGGTTTTTAATGGGTGGCGACTTCAATGCTAACCACACTTTGTGGGGCTCAAGGCTCATCACAAATAAAGGCAGAGAACTTTATAAAGCCCTGCAAATGACAGAATGTAATACCTATTCTACTGGTACACCAACGTACTGGAAAACAGATCCACAAAAAACACCCGAGCTTATAGACTTCTTTATTTCGAGAAAAACTGCAGCCAATTATCTGTGTATTGAAAATGGCCTAGATTCTAATTCTAATGATTCTGCCATATACCTAACATTCTATGAAATTGTAGCTACTAAGGATCCACTACCCACTCTTATCAGTAAACGCACCGACTGGGAATACTTCAAAAGAATCCTGTCTGACTACAATTATGAAGAAATCGTAACAAACAGCACTTCTGACTTAGACGATGAAATCCTTAATCTGACACAAATCATTCAACTTGCAACTTGGAGAAGAACACCAACCACAAGAAGTATTGCGGAAGGGGACAAGAACACAAAAGAAAAAAAAGAAATGGTTATGGAAAAATGCAGAATGCGTCGATCATGTCAATAACCAAGATCTCCTATTGACAAACCCTGCTTATTAAGCTAACAAAAACTCTCTGCAATAAAATTAAAGCTTTTAAAAATAGCGATTTTAGCAAAATATTAAGTGAGCTAACTAATGACCGTAGCACTGATTATTCGCTTTGGAAGTACACAAAAAAGTTCGCACAACCAACAATAAAAAAAACCCGATAACACGTGGGGCAAAAGTAGCGGAGAAAAGGCACAAGTTTTTGCAAATTATTTAGAGAGCACCTTTAAACCATATGACTCATCAAGAGCATCTTGATGGAACTTTGTCCGTTCGACAATGCTATTGAAATTCCCCTTGTAGCAGTAGCTGAGCTATCTGATGAGATAATAAACCTTTTTTTTTGTATCAAAAGCTTTTGATAAGGTCTGTCATAATGGCCTACTAAATAAAGTTAAAGTGTTAATTACCCAAACAATATTATCACTTTCTAAAATCATACTTGACTGATCGCTTCTTTCGTATCAAATAAGAATATACGTATTCAGATCTCAAAGAAATTAAAGCTGGAGTTCCCAAGGGTAGGGTACTGTGCCCCATCCTTTATATTATATTCACATGTGATCTGACGACTCAGCCATACTATCAGTTGGCAGTACAGAAAATGAAACTACTACACAACTCCAATGCGTGTTAAACGATATCTTTGAGTGGACATCATCAACATGGCGCGTCAAACTCAATAAAACAAAATAAACACGCATAGATTTCTCGTACAACAAAATACGATACCTCCCATTGTATATAAATGGCGTACAAATTCCACATCATAATACATAATACAACAAAGTATTATTATACTAACTAATACTTAGACCTATATGGACTTAAGGTATCCAGTTATGGGACTGCTCGTGTTCCAGCAGTATAATGTCAATACAAAGATTCCAGAACAAAGTGCTGAGATGTGTTGTGAATGCACGCTGGTACGTCCGTAGCAGCGATATTGAACGTGATCTTGTGCATATATGTATGCTGACAAACGCACATAACACATGAACATAATTTATAAATAGCGTGTAATTTCTAGAATTAAGTCAGTCGTAAACCAGACCCCAACTAAACATAGAAAACATAACAATTGGCGAAGAGGATACAAGATCAAAAGAAAAAAAAAAACAACGGTAATGCAGTCGTAGACAAAACATTGTGACGAGGCATACTTACGTAAAACAATTAAAAAACAGACTAGAAAGAAGGTTATCTTCGACTATGCCGAAAATGAAATACTCTTCACGGGACGCAGTGAATGTTTCATTGTAGTATTTAAATGGATGGTTTGTAGGGGAGGTTTGTCCTGGAACACCATATAAATAAAATATCTGCACTTTAAGCCTTTAAAGACGGTCGGTAGATCGTCGAGGACTTGCCTCGTTCCGGACGGCCATCGACCTCTGGCACTGACGATAACGTCAAAAAAGTTGAAGAAATCGTGCTCGAAAACCTTCATGTTAGTGAAGTACCAGTGTTTTACGTGCTCACCTGTCTTTGAAGACTTAAGAACACGGTGCCAAGCACATGGATTGATAAACGTCAATCAACGTTCCCTGTGGATATATATCCGCAGGTCCCAAATTTAAGTCATATTTATATTGGTAAATATGACTCTCTCCTTGGTGGGGAGCGAGGCCCGTCTTAAACCTCTGCTGCTCTCTGGGTCACAGCACCCGGAAAATAGCCTCTGGTCAGACTTCGTACCCGAGGTACTACCAAATTCGAACTCCAAAAAGTTCATGGGTTGGTGGCCCATATTGTTTTCATTCATGTAGTAGCCAAAAAATCCCATTTATAGAGGATAACCTGGATCACAAATTATAATGAAAATAATGTTCCCTCCAGGAATATGAGTTCTAGGCATCAAGACTTATAGAACTCCAGAAGAATTTCCCAGAGGGGGACCCTTCATGTTAGTGTTAAAGAGATAGCACGTGAACTCAACATCAATCGGGAAACAGCTCGTTTAATTTTGGTCAACCATTTGGGTATGCAGCGCTTCGCCGCTTGGCTCGTTCCGATTGAGCTGAATTTTCTAAAAAAATTACTCATCGGGCCACGATTATCAACGATTATAAAACCAAAAACGCGATAAATACCATCGACCAGCTGCCCTATTCACCTGCCTTAGCTCCGTGTGACTTTTTCCTGTGCCCCAAATTTAAATTGCCGCTTCGGGAAACCCGGCATGACTCCATCAAACAAAATTCGCCGAGAACTACTGAGGTGGACTGATTAAACCAGCTGCTGTAAACAAATTAGTTGACATATCGCGCTCATTTTGGGCATCACATATGGTACTAGCACGCAAGCCGGGTGGAACACGACGAATTTGCGGTGATTTCAAACAAAGCATCAATGCACAACTAAAGTAAACTATTACTGCCTAATTGCTCTCAGCTTCCTCGCTAAATCAGCTACACCGATGAAATATACCGTTTAAATTTGGTTCGCAGCAACAGAAGGCATTACAGAATCATATAATAAATGCAACACAACAAGCGCATTTCAACAAAGACCTTAATCTAGAAACAGATTCATCGTCCTTTAGCATAGGGGTATTGTTATCCAACATACAACCAGATGGAAGATTCGACAATGAAGAAGCATGCCATAACATCATCGAAATTGCACCTCGAATCAATGCTGAGATCTTACGCAAGCATCTCAAGAATGATACGTTTTGGAAAAAGTTTTGCACTTTGTTTCAGATGGTTGGCCAGTAAAAATAGACAATTCCGAAATTCTGCCATATTTCAATCGTAGGTTCGCCATAACAGTTAACAATCAACTGCTATGTCTACACACGGATACGAATCGCATTGTAATTCCCTTCCACTTGTTAATATAAGTTGTTTTGTTATTGTTTTATGTTTAGTTTAATTTAAGTTGTTTAAGTTTAATAACAGTATAATTAAAGTTTTAACAGAGAGAAAAAAAAAAACAAAAAATTAAACTTTTACATGATGGGCATTGGGGCATTGTAAGGATGAAACAATTAGCACGACGACATGTCTGGTGGCCTTGCATAGATGATGACTTCTCAAATCTAATCAAGTCATGCAGCAGTTGTAAAACCAACAGTCCGTCTCCAACAAAAGAGTTACAGAGTTCGCCAAAAGCAACTTCCGCCTGAGGGAGAATTCACATTGTCTTCACTGGTCCCATTTTCAATTCTATGTGGTTCATTTGTGTAGATGCATATTCACAATTTCCGTTTGTTACAGAAATGACGTATACTACAACAGCAAATACAATTGCAGCGATCCCAAGACTATAGTCAGCGACAACGGTCCTCAGCTAACAGCAGACGCATTTAAACAGTTTTGTAGTCTTAAAGGCATTCATCACATCACCACGGCCCCGTTTCACCCAACATCGAATGGACTAGCAGAACGCTTCGTACAGTCATTCGAATGTACTGTCAGCAAGAACATCCAAGAGGGGTTTTCACCGAGATCAGCAGTCAGGAAATACTTGGCATCGTATCGTTTTACGCCAAAAGCAATGGGTAAAACACCAGAAGAACTCATCCATGGTCATCCTGTACGTACATTATTAAGTCAGTTTTCATCTAATCAAAAAGTCTATGCTCGAAATTATGCCAAGGGTGAAAAGTAGATAGACGCCATCATCGACCATTTAATTGGTCACATGCTACTCATCGTTCGCACAAAATATGGGTTGGTCAAACACCATATTAATCAGCTGAAGCCAAGAATAAACACAAGTAAAAATTCAAACAACGACAATTATGATTCCCAATTCTAGTGAGCTCCTATAATAAAAAACATTACACCACCATCAAGCAGAGACGATGCACAAGAATCGAATAGTAGAACTGCTACCTTAGTTGCGGTTCCTACAACAGTCCGGGAAGCAGTTACTACAACTACAAAACAATCGAGTATTCCAAGTCGTTGAAGTACTCGAGCACACAAAGATGTCTGCCGATTCTCGCCTCCAGTTTTTAAAAAACATTAACACTAATAGTTATAAATTAAGGGAGGAGATGTTGTATATATTTGCTAACAAACGCATATATCACATGAACATAATGTATAAAGAGCTTGTACTTACTAGAATAAAGTCAGTCGCAAACCAGACCTCAACATGATCACTAAACATTGCAAACATAACAGTAACCATTTATCTATCAACTCGTTACCGCTATGCTTATAACACCAGTATTCATTTCAAACAACTCACCTTTAGCAATACCCCTCAAAGAGATCTCAAATTCAAAAAAACCAACACCTAAAATACCTTCTGCTATACATCCTTTCCTGCTACTTAAAAATCTTGTTCTCCCAACAAAACCACTACCCTCCGTCATAAACACAACTCCACCTTGGATGCTTAACCCATCCGCCCTCAATAATGACCTTCACAAATATCTGAAGCCGTCCACTACACTGGTAATCTACCAACAGGAATTTCTGCTTCTCAAAGAATCATTACACTCTCATGGTTCCAAATCGGATTGCAGCTCTGCTTTCAATGTAGTAAACAATCATGTAGATGAGAAATTTCTCTTACCTCACTACAACTCAACTTTTTCAACCGAAATCATCGCCATCTATAATGCAGTACAGAGGGCTGAAGCAGCTCAAACCTACTTTGCCATTTGTACTGACTCTCTTTCCACATTGCAAGCTATAGCCAATACTTCCAATCGATCATACTACCCCCTAAAAAACAGACAGTCAGTAGTAAGTAACTCACCACGAATCAAAATTATCTGGATCCCTGGACATTGCAACATCGCAGGCAAGAAGCCAATTAAGCTGCAAAAGACGCATTCAAATTCCCTCTTAACTTTCACGAAAACCGCAGTCTCTCTGATATCACAAAATTTATCAAAACACACTTTAAAATACACTATATACACTTAAGAACTTGTTTGTTACAATAACGTAAGACCCTAAACAGTTTCATAGCTTTGTGAACTCTATATACCTATTAGCAATCATTCCCAATGTAACTACATTGTTTCTCCTGTACTTGAGGAGGACTGTCTTATAACTTTGAAATCATTGAAATCCAATTACTCACCCGGTCCACATATAATACCTAGTTGTCTAGTTAAGTACTGCGATGAGTCTCTGTAATCCGATTCTGAAACTATTTGCGCTCCTTTTCTTCTAGCGATTGTAGAGGGAATCCTATATTTTTTTCCTTAATAAAAAAGGGAAAAAAGTTGACATATACAATTACAGAGGTATTGCAAAACTTACAACAATTCCAAATCTGTTTGGAAAAATTATCACTTTAACCCTTTATCAACACTCCAAATCTATTATTTCTCCGCATCACGGCGAGTTTATGAAAAGGCGATCACCAAGTACAAGCTTGCTTGAATTTTAGTACATCTTGGTTTTAGCGAAAAATGTCAAACCGATGTCCTTTGCACAGACATCAACAAAGCCTTTGATTCTATAAATCATGATATGGTTTTACATAAGCTGAACCTTATATCCCGCAACACATCTTTGTTGAATTTTTTCTTATTTAAAAATTAGAGTTCAGCGATTGTTATTTAATGCCACTTTTTCCAGTGCAGTGGATGTCACTTCTGGTGTTCCTCAAGGAAGCTATCTTGGTCCATCGTAAGAAGCCTTATTTATTTTTTTATACGATAGACAACAACCCATTGGCTCGCGTTTTTACTTGCAGTGACCTTGGTGTACTTTTTGACCCTAAATTTAGTTTCAACCATCATATTTCTTCAACTTTTAATAGGGCCTTATTAAAAGATGGTTTAAAGAATTTAATGATCCCTTCACTACTATGCTTCTTTTCATCTCTCTAGTCCTTCCAGTACTTGAATACAGTTCCTGCGTCTAGAGCCCCTAATATAAAAAACATTGAGTAAATATAAAAGCAATTCCTTTTTTGACTTAGTGGCTTAAATTGGGACACTAATGTACATTTGCCTTCATAATTTAGCTTCATTGAAAAATCGCCGAATACGAGTTACTGGTATAAGCTTCCTTCACAAACTTGTTACCGGTAATGTTGACTCGTTAGTGCTTTTAAGTCTACTTAAATTCTGTGTCCCTGGTCGTACAACTAGAAATTTCATTATAGTACCTATAAGTATATGCATAACTAACTAACCCAGTAATTTGTCATAAATAAATAAATAAATTTTAAATTATATCTGATGAATTTCGAGCAACTTTTTCACGGAAAAAATATTACGGAAATATATCAATACTGCCTACCCGGATTTTTAATTTTATTTGCATTTTGGACAAAAAACAGTAAAAACTGGAAAGAAGGTTATCTTCGACTATGCCGAAGATGAAATACTCTTCACGGGACTTAGTCAATGTTTCCTTGTAGTATTCAAATGGGTGGTTTGTATTGGGCTGGACTAATGTACTGCGTATTCACTTCCGTGAAGAGTATAAAAAAGCCGCAAAAGCAAAAAAAAATATTTTAATAAAGTATGACTGTTTCTGTTCCTGTTTTGTGTTACAACAAGCCTATAATTTTTTAAAAAGTAGCGTGTGCCCTCGAAAATTTGATTTAGTTGGCCACAATAGTAGCGTGTGCCCGATATGGCAGTGTCAATCCGAAAATGTGTATTTGTTGAACGCTCATCTAACTGTTTGTTAAAGGATAAGAATTAATTCACTTAAGCATTTAAATTAAAATCTGCCTAGTGTTAATATCTCGCAAAGTTTTCGGAATACTAACACCTTAAGTATTTATATTTTTGCATTTTACAAGCATAAAAATGTGTGTGTATATGGTGGAATAATTTATTTGAAAGCAGCATCTCCAGCAAAACGCAGGTACAAAACAAAATGGCCATTGTTCTGGACCAATTTATTTATTTATTTTTTTTTTTATTTAATCATAAAATTCAATTGAAATTGTGTTCTTGCATCATTTAGGAACATAAGTAATTGTTGTTTTTTCTACGAAGTGTGGTGACGGTTTCGTGAATTCCGATTATCTAAATGATTTTAAGAAGTTTTGACCCAGAATCAACCAATTGAAAATAAAAACCTAATTGAATTCATGTAACTTATTTAAAAAATCTTTTTATATTATTCAAATGGTCATTTATCTATCAAATTTAATTTTCTGACTGTGATAAGAGAGTTTCCACTGGTAATGTACAATAATATTTATGTATAAACGAAAGTCTGTTACAATACTGCATGTGGAGTGCGTGGATAAAGTACACCGGTCGATACCAATACATTTTTGTTTATATGACAACAAGGCTTGTAACAGCTCGGTAGATAAAAAAAAAATATATTTACTGTGTACTTGGTGGGGTCTCCAAAAATAATATTTCAAAATAAAATTCAATTCACGCCAACCTTAAATGCAATGTAAATGTTAAACATTAAAGTCTTAAGTAAATACATTATCAGTAATGCTATCCTGAATTTCTATAAACAATACAAAGTAAAAATCCATTCATGCTGAGTTTATAAAATTGAACTTAAGTGCAAATTCGGTTTTTTTAGTTTTCTTATAACTTTTTTATTTCTTATTGTATTACTTTAAATATCCAGCGTTTTCACTTCGTTGAAGGCGTTTATTGACAGTTACCAACGGATATCTCGCAATACAGGATTTTTTGCGTTTGAATTAGTTTGTTTAGTTATTTACTTGCATTTATAAATTGAACCGTTCGAACCATGATTGATATAGACTTTTGAATATTTATTAGTTTTTAAATGGAAAATTGTAATAAATATGTAAAATATTTCAACGAAACTTTATAAACCAATTTGATATTTCAAATCCCATACATTTTAAAAGATTATTTATAGTTTTTAAAATAACTTGAGGAATATGTTTCATCAAAATAAATAACTCGATAATAAATGTTCTGGGTGGTGGTGCAGGCAATAAATTAATATATTTTAATGTGGTTGCATTTTTTGGGGTGTGGAAATAAGAACACCAACAATATGATTTTGCAAGTTATGTCAATTTTCTCAATGTTTGGAGCAATATCGGCTGACCAAGGTGAGTTTTAATGGCTTACTTAAACTGAACTGTTTTATTTAAATTTGATTGTCTTATAGTAATTCTTTTGGATACCACACGTGAAGCAACGTTAGAGTGGACTAGATATCCATACGGCCCACAAGCTCAAACACCTGGCGTACGTATTTGAAGATAACGATGTGAACAACTGCAATAAAAAATATTTTTTTTTAGTGGGTTGAGGAATCTTTTACAGACTTTGGAAAGGGTATAAATTGGAGAAGTTATGTAGTTTGTGATGTGGCTTATCATAATGTAAACAATTGGCTGTGGTCCCCTTTTATTGACCGTGGACCTGCAAACAGACTTTACATAGAAATACAGTTTACCATACGGGATTGTTCATTATTTCCAGGTATGCAATAATTATAATCACAATTTTTTAAAAGTAGCCAAATTTATTTTAACAGGAAATGCACTTTCGTGCAAAGAGACATTTAGTTTGCTATTTTATGAATTTGATGCTGCAACTCGTGAGCCACCACCATGGCAAACCGACAGCTATAAGCTAATAGCCCGAATCGCTGCTGGTGAAGGACGTTTTAACCAAAACTCTGATGTAGATATTAATACAGAGGTGAAAAGCATTGCTGTAACTAAAAAAGGAGTGTACTTTGCATTTCGCGATCAAGGCGCGTGTATTAGCGTACTAGCTGTTAAAGTTTACTATATAACATGTCCAGCTGTTACTGAAAACTTTGCACATTTCAATGAAACACCAACAGGACGCGAAATTACTATTATTGAAAAGCAAAATGGTACGTGTGTTGATAATGCCGAACCTTATGAAACACCAACTTATCTCTGCAAAGGGGATGGTAAATGGACTATTCTTACGGGAGGTTGTCGTTGTAAAGTGGGTTATGAACCAGATTTTGAAAATAAGACGTGCAACGGTAAAAAATTAACAATTTCGCAAAAGAAAGTTTTTATTTGTTTGCTGTTTTATAGAGTGCCCTGTTGGATATTTCAGATCTTCTGAGGTTCGAAAGTGTGTGGCATGTCCTTCCAATTCAAATTCATCTAAAGTTGCTGCCGGTTTTTGTAAATGTCTTCCGGGATACTATCGTCATCCACGTGATGGCAGACATATGCCTTGCTACAAACCACCGGGACCGCCATCAAATTTAACGCTTTTGTTCGTTGACCAAACCAGCGCAATTATTTCTTGGAATTCACCAAACAAAGAAGCTATTTTTGACACGGGACTAATCAAGTACCGCAATGATATTGTATACAAAGTGCGATGCAATATCTGCTCTGCAAATGTTGTGTTTAATCCATCGTCAGACACGTTTAATGAAACAAAACTGACGCTTACAAATTTGGAGCCAGTAACAACATATATTATTCAAATACATGCTACAAACGGTATATCGTACATTGTGGAACCAGATTTAAATTCAAATGAAACTTATGTGGATTTGGATTCACATTTTAATAACTCTGCAAATGTTGGCACAAGTAGCCAAACATTGGATTTAGCCGACATAAAAACAGAATATGCTGAAATTGTATTTACAACAGAATCGGCAATCCTTTCCACTGTTTTTAATATTCGAGTTTTAGTGACAACCAGTAATTTTGTTGATCTCGCTTGGGAAAAACCAGTTCAGAGTGACTCTCCCATCGAACTTTACGAAGTGCGTTGGTTTCCTAAATCGGAGTTGGATGTAAACAATAAAACAACTATTAATACAAAAGAAACGAAGATTCATATTGAGGGGCTTAATGAGAGCACAGAGTACGGATTTCAAGTGCGTTGTAAAACTAATCTTGGTTACGGATCCTATAGTAACATTGTATACGCACAAACACTGGAAGGCGTTAGTTCAGGTAAAATTAAAACTTATCTTTTGCACTAATGTGAATGGTGCTTGAAATTCATGAAACTTTTAATGGAAGATCTCGTTAAATATACATGGAAATGATAAATGCATCGAGAAGTATCAATTGAGCTTTGTCCGTCCGTGCCTAAGCACGATATGCTCTCATTTCGAAAAAGAAAAATCATGGTTTTCAATAAATTAAAAATGACAATTCAATAAACAAACATTTCTGTAGAAAAGTTTCCCCGCAATTTAAGTTCCTCCATTTTTGATTTTATTTTGCTATATTACATTTTACGCTGCTGAAATGTACTACGTATGACTTATCTTTGTCGAATTTCTTTCCAAGTAAACTACCCAAAATTGTGATATGAAGTCTTTTTTTTTTTTTGTCCTGAATGAATTATGTCAAACTCCATGATCAAAAAAAATTTTAAAATATAGCCAGTATATAAATCTAACCTTGAAATGCTATCGATTAGTTTAACTAAAGCTAAATTACATGCTCTAGTTCGATAAACACGCATATTTCTACAATTTGTGTTATGAGCGTTAGAATGTTATATGTTTTTAGATTAAGGAAATTGTAACCGATTAATATCTTCAACGTTTAAAAATTTTGCTAGCTGGGACAAAAACCACAAAAATTAGGAAAATTATTTTACTTTATGAATTTTATGTTTATTTGGCAGTATTTTTCACATATTATTTCATATTATGTTATAAATTCTAGTATATGATGATTCCGTTCAGATGAGAATAGTTGCAGGTGCAACAGTGGCGCTGGTTTTCATTTTGGTATTAGTGATTGTGGCAACAGTAATATTTTTACGATCTAAACACCAAGATGAATTGGATAAGAAATCAAGCAATCACTTGCCTTTGCCAATGGACTATGCAAGTAATGAAGGTAAATAATTTTGATTTATTACATGGAAACTATACATAGTATTTATTACATACTTTTTTCACACATAATCTTCAAAATAAGAACTTTTTAAAACTGAAATACTAAACGCCTGCTTGTATGTTGAGAATTAAGTTACTTGATGAGAGCAGTTAAGTTTTAATCTTCATGATAAAAATTTAAAAAAAATATTTCAGCGATAGCAAAAAATTACATGCTTCGCATACAAGCATCAATGTAATGAATGAAGAAATGAAATATTGAAGTTTGAAAAACTTTTTTGTTTTGCAATGTCAACTGCTTTTTCGAAACTCCAATAAATCATCAGTTGTACAATTTTATTTAGCCCAAATGATGACTTTATTAAAAGCATCTATAGCTTCCGGATTCTTACTGCAACCTTATGCACCACTTGAATTTCATCTTAGCTTTGTAAGTCCAATGTTGTTCAATTCATTTAAGTCGCCCGACATATCGTTATTACTCCAATACTGAATACAATCAATTGTGCATTGGTATTGCCAACTTAACTTTTGTATCCTTTCTATATCCATTTCTTTATATGCTCAAAATCATAAGATGCGCACGCAAAACCTTTCAGTAAATTTCAATCGTCTGCTATCATTCTTGACAATGGTTAGCAGCTGCATCAATAACGCCAATATACTGTAAAACTTTTTTTAAAAGTTGGCGTGTTTAAATAAGCATTTTAATGCTTCAGTAATTGTTTCCAAAATTTAGTGAGTGCTTTGCAAGTGCATTCGGACAATTTGAAATTTGAGCTCAAATATGAAAACATAAAAATTTAAGTTTTTAGCTTTTAAGAATCTTGTATTTGTAATTTTTATAAATATTTTTGTGTAAAAGGTATGTTATGTTTGGTTCACCGTAATGAATAATAGCTAATAATTTGAATTCTGAAGCGATTTTCGATTTTTTCTATTTGCTATGTTGGTACATACAGCTACGGTCAAAATAATAGTAGCGCTAGTTGGAAAATGAATTTGATAGAAATAAAATGAATGAATTGGTGTTTTAATGTACCAAAAATATTTTTTTTTAAAGTATGATGTGTTAATGAGAAAATCATAAGGAAATAACAACAACTTTATGTCATATGACATTAAAAAAAAAATTTTTCTCAAAAGTTCAATTAAATTGCTCGGTCAAAATAATAGTAGTGCTTGGACAAATATTGAGAAAAAAATCATTTCGTTGCTTCTTTATACCAGAAAAGTTTACAAAAAGTAAATATTATTAGTTTATAATAATTTACAATAGTTACTGATCAAAATTTTTAGTCATTTTTTTTCCTACAATGGGTCGAGGCAAGCACTGTACACCTCAACGGCGTACACTCATACAAAAATTGATTTTTGACAGAAAAACGTGCAAGGAAGTTCAAAACATGGTTGGTTGCTCTCCTACAATGGTGCGTAATGCTATAAAATTCATATCAGGTATTGAAACACGTGGACGACCTCGCATTATGTCCGAAAGATTAGTTACCCGTGTAGTAAGATACTCAAGGCAGAACCTATTTCGGTGCTCTATAAAATAAAAAAGGAAATAAATCTGATTGTAAGCGTAGAAACCATACGGAGATGCTTGAGGGAAAACAATTTAAATGCTCGGAGCCCAAGAAAAGTGCCCTTTTTAACAAAAAATCATCTAGCCGCACGAATTAAATTTCGCCCATGATCACATTGATTGGCCATTACAGAAATTGAGACACATTTTATGGTCGGGCGAATCCAAAATTGTACTTTATGGTGGACCTGGATCTCGTCAGTATGTCAGGCGACCGCCAGAGTCTGAGTGGCAACCAAGATTCACAACAAAAACTGTAAAAGACGGAGGAGCTCGCATTATGATCTGGGCTTGTTTTTCATATGACGGCGTGGAGCCAATATATTGGATCAAGGATATCATGGATCGGCACCTGTATGTACATATAATGCAGGAGATAATGCTGCCATATGCTAGTGAAGAAATGCCACTGATTTGGGAGCTTCAGCAAGACAATGACCCTAAGCATACAAGCAAAGTTGCCAAACAGTGGTTGCAGGCCAACGGAATAAATGTACTAGAATGGCCTGCACAGTCGCCAGATCTCAACCCAATTGAGAATTTGTGGTGCGACGTGAAGAATGAAGTTGCCAAACGTCTACTCCAATAATGTTCAACAGCTTTGGGAAGCAGTTAGAGATGCTTGGAGCTCCATTCCTTCCCAAAGGTGTCAAAATCTTGTAGATTCGATGCCAAAACGATATGCTGCAATTATAGCAAACAAAGGCTATGCTACTAAATACTAATTGTAGTGTAATAGTCGTAATTTTAGTTATTTTAATATTATCCGTAACATTTGTATTGGTTTGGGCTGGTGGGAGACCTTCAAATGAATCACTACTATTATTTTGACCGTGCAAATTTATTGAACTTTTGGAAAAAAATTTTTTTTTAATGTCATATGACATAAAGTTGTTATTATTTCCTTATGATATTCTCATTAACACATCATACTTTAAAAAAAAAATATTTTTGGTACATTAAAACACCAATTCATTCATTTTATTTCTATCAAATTCATTTTCGAACTAGCGCTACTATTATTTTGACCGTAGCTGTATATCCTCAACATATGTTGTCATGTCATTATCAAGCATTTTGCAGTGTTAGTTTTTTTTTTTTTTTTTATAGACAAAAAAGTGGGACGCATTTTGGCTCGTTTTCGATTATTGACTATTTCAAAAAAAAATGATCTAAGAATCTGTATTAATTTTTTTGTGAAATATAAAATAAATATCTGTAAAGTACTTAAAATGTTGTCTGTGGTATTTTCCGAGTTTACCTTGAGCAAACAAAAAAAGGGGCAAAAAGGCGTACCAGATTTGGGTTTGTATGGGAGGTACTCCCATAGTGGTGCGATTCCTATAAATGTACCGCGTCTATATCAGAAACTTATAGTGTCTCGATATAGTCAAAAAAAAAAAGTTTTTCTAATAATAACCTGAATTTTAATGGGGGTTTATATGGGAGGTACACTCCCTAGTAATCCTTCAAACTGAAATTTCGACAATATAAGTTTCTGAAGTATACCCACCAACTATTTCAAGATCGTGGGATTACTGGACCGTATAGCTGCCATACAAATCAAAATGTTTCTTGTATGGGGACCCCTTTAAGTTAATGAAAATATTTTAGTTTTAATATTTGTTGCTGATGCGCGGATAGAACTACACATTCTGTGAAAATTTCAACTCTCTAGCTATTGCGGTTTATTTATGAGATATGACCCGAGGACGGACGGACAACGAAGTCGCTGCAATAGGTTTCCTTTTGGTACCCTTTGGGTCCGGGACCCTAAAAATTTATAAGTGGTTCCAACTCTTCACAGAAGACCGAGAAGATGTTAATGACGATGACGGACCTGGAGGATAGCAACCGATGAAAACTTTGGAAACAGTGAAGAAAATTGTTATGAATAAACGTTGAATTACTATTGGAGCAGTTGCTAACGATGTCTACATATCGAGTGGCTCATGCCATGCAATTTTTTCAGATGTTTTGGGAATGAAACATGTGTTAGCGAAGTTTGATTCGAAATTGTTAAATTTTGAGCAAAAGAAACGTCGCATGAGCATCGCACAGGAGCTGTTGATTGACGTTAACGAGGATCCAAAATTGCTGAAAAGCGTCATAACTGATGACGGAACATGGGTACATGGTTCTGACGTCGGAAAAAATTTAATACATATTTTTTGATAATTTTTTTTTTTTTTTTTTTTTTTTAATAAAAACTTGTCTCACGTTTTTATCTATAAGAAAAAACTAACACTGCAAAATGGCGGATAATGACAACTTATGCAGGGAATATATGTACCAAAGTAGCAAAAATTGAAAATCTAATAAGTGCACCGAGAAACTTTTTGAACAAACCTCGTATATTCATAGAGTTTTTATTTGTTTATCGCTTTGTTTCTTTTTTGACCGCGTAAAAACAAAATTAAAATAAAAATATTTACGTTCTATTACTTACAAGATGACTCTACCAATTATCCAATGGAATTTTTTTAGTCTCTCGGTGCCCCCCGGTCTGCCATCACAGTATCAAATTAAAAATAGGAGTACCCATTGTTCTTTTAAGAAATTTAAGTCCCCCTAACGACACTAGATTGAAAGTGAAGACTTTACCACCAAACGTTATTGAAGCAGAGATTTTGATAGGTTGCGACAAAGGAGACATCGTTTTCATACCTCGTATTCCTCTAATTTCCCATTTCATTTCAAGTAGCTTATGTTACGCAATGACAATAAAGAAAACACAAGGACAAACTCTTTTTGGTAACAGGCGTAAAATTGAGTGTTAGTTGCTTCTCGCATGGTCAGTTATACGTGGTTCTTTCCCGTATTAGCAATTCGTATTTAACGCACGTTTCTGGAGATTGGTAGTTGAAGTGTTTAACGGACGACTTGATTGGTTTTAAGCTTTATAAGCTGAATTTCATCCACCAATTCCGACTTTTCCGGTGGATTTTCCAAAAATTGTATTATTTGTTGTTGTAGAGTCAATAGAAATACACACTCTGTGAAAATTTAACTGTAGCGGTTCTTTAGACAAACAAATGTGGTTCTCCAAAAATTTTATTATATTGGGTTTGTGGAAAAGTAACTTCCGAAAATTTGAATTGCTAGATTCAAAAAGCGTCATCTCTGTAAGTATTAATCCGATCTGGGAATGCTATACAACAATGAAAAGGTGGCAACCTTGGTAAAACCATGCAGCTAAAAAAATGAACAAGTGATTATTAAATGTGCTGTTGTTGCGTAAAGGAAATGAGTGCCGAAACAGAGATAATTTGTTACAATATATTGTATTTCTATGAAAAGCGTTATTCCGCAGCGAAAGCTCATAAAAAAATTTGTGCACATCATGGAAAAGGTACTTTATCAGAACGATCAGTTCGAAAATGGTTTGCGCGATTTCGTTCGCGAAATTTCGATGTGGTCGGCCTTACACCAAAAAAGTTGACCAAAGTATTGAAAAGGTGGGGAATGACTGGCACATAAGTACTCGTGACATACCTAAGGATCTTGGTATCCACCAAGACCATTTAAAAAAGGTGGGCTATGCAAAAAAGCTGGATGTTTGGTCCTCACAATTTGACAGAAAAAAATTTTATGATCGAATTTCAATTTGCGAAATGTTACTGAAACGTAATGATTTGCAACCTATTCTATCCAAATTGATAACTGGCGATGAGAAATGGGTAGCATACGATAATAATGTGAGAAAAAGGTCATGGTCTAAACAAGGTGAGTCCGCCCAAACCATTGCAAATCCGGCGCTAACTACGAGGAAGTTATTGCCGTGCATTTGGTGGGATTGCAAAAGTCCTGTGCATTATGAGTTGCTCCCACCTGGGCAAACGATAAATTCGGAACTCTATTGTCAACAACTAACAAGTCTAAATGTAGCGTTGAAGGAAAAACGGGCACAATTGGTAAACAGAAAAGGCATAATCTTCCACCACGACCACCCTAGGCCGCACACATCTTTGGTGACTCAGCAAAAATTGAGGGAAGTGTTAATGCACCCACCTTATAGTCCGGACCTAGCACCATCTGATTACTATTTATTTCGCTCCATGCAGAATTATCTTGATGGCGTAACAATGAATTCCCGAGCGACTGCAAAACGGTGTTGCGCCAGTTTTTTGATCAAAAAATCCCAGAATTTCTACAAAGACGTGATTATGGTTTTACCCGAAAGATGGCAAAAGGTTATCAATGACAATGGAAAAAATTTGATGAAATAAAGTTGCTGTATGGAAAAAATTGTTGAAATATAATTCTCATTTTCGGAAGTTACTTTTCCACCAAACCAATATAAAAATGCACACTATGAAAAATGTATTTGTCTACCTATTATATCAAATGTTAAAGAGTTATTACTTTGCCTTAATGTTTGAAGCGCACAGAACCGTGCGCCGGAGACGCTATAAAATGTGCATCGATGATTAACATAAATAGGATAAATAATCGTCCATGCTTATTTGCATTCATGCTATGCTTTCAGTTTTCCAAAAAAATGACAGAAATTTGGGGTACGCAAGATTTAATTTTGTACGCAACTCGTATAGAAGAAAAAATATATAAGCATAAAGCATGGCAACAGATTGAATATTTAGATTCATTCATGAAAGTCCTTACATTTATTTTTTGCTTACTTACAACATCCCAAAATGTGTAATTCTTAGATCATTACTGATAAGATAAGAAGAGGAATGAATAAATTGATTGAATCATGATGCTAATCATGCTCACTAGACTTAATACTAAAATTATAGTTTAAATCTTTTTTGCTTCACAATACATACATAGATATATTGCCATTGTCCTTACCGTTTTCCCCTTCATAAGTATACAACTGTATCGTTACATGCATAAGTATATAAATTATGTCCGTTGTTTTAGTGTTATATGAAAAATTAATTGATTTTTTTAAATAATAATAATTCTTCCCTTTTAATCTAAACAATTCCCAAATCGAAAAGGACTCGTCGTAACTTACAGTAAGTGTGGCATAATATATTTTTATTTTTTAGTCTTTTTGTATCTAAAGTTTAAGGTATGTATGAAGATCTTAATAAGAATGGTTTTAACTGGAATTTGAATAAGGTGAAAGTAGTATTTCGAGACATTGGTGTAGTGTGTTCAAAAATATGTCGCAATTTCTTGTTTGTTTCTTGTTTAGTATTATATGGTAAAAAAATAGTTAAGATGTAACCATATATCAGAAAATGGAGAATTTGTTAAAGAAGTTAATATATTCGACAAATGAACTCTGAAATAATTATCTTTTCGGAACATTATAGTAATCATTCAGTTTACTTATTTAATAATTGAGAACCGAGTTTAAATATTTAACTATTTTATTTTATTTTTTTAGTACATACTATGGACACTACTCCGATTGTCAAAACCTTGCAGTCAAATGGTATTTATTATCTTATGATTTCTTAAATTTATTATATATTTATTTTGTTTCGTAATTTTTAAAAAAGCTTATGTTGGTTTTTTTCTATACGAGTTGAATTAAAATTTTAATCACTAAAGATTAACCAGTTTCAGTTCTAAACTTGCTATGAGACGAAAACTTTATTTTAATTTGATTGGTCAAAGTACACAAGAACAAGATAGAAATTATCTTTTGTTCTTGTTTTGTTTGTTTCGTAGAAAAATCGACAGTATATGTTAATAATTACCATTACGGAAACAATTGACGTCTCAACGTATGTCTAAAAGGCCTTGAATAAAATGTTTATCCATTTTGAAGCTATGTTTAATACTAATTATTATGTAGAAAATAAGAGTTCATGATACTACTATGGTATTAAAACAACCAGAAAAAAAAAGGTTAAGTTCGACTATGCCGAAATAGTTATACTCTTCACGCACCCCTGGCAACCGTTTTTGTCTACGCTCCTGTGTTTTCGCATCCCGAAATATTCTGTCACGGTTTTTTGGCACTATATGGTGTTGGTGTTCATAGATCTAGCAACACTAATCTGATTCTGTCAAACTAACACGTGTTTGAAAGGTGACATTTCAGACTACATTTTTTGTAGCTGGTGTAATTCGCTCCTCCTGTTTAAAGTTATACTGATTTGAATATGAGTGAAATATCTGAACAAATACGCTATGTGATGCTTTTTCACTACAAAAAAGGAAAAACAGCAAAAACATGCCGAAAATTTTGTGCAGTTTCTGGTGAGAATGCTGTGAGCGAACGCAGTACCCAGTAGTGGTTTGCTCGATTCCATTCCGGAAATTTCCATGTAAAAGAGGCATTTCGCACTGGTCGGCCTGTCACTGAAAAAATCGATGGAATTTTGCAACTAATGGACCAAGACCGGCACGTAAACTGTCAATGTGATAGTGGAGGCACTAAACATCAACCATATGACATTTTGGAATCCTCTAAAAAGGGCAGGCTACTCAAAAAAGCTCGATGTTTATGTGCAATGAAACGCTCCTGAAACGTAACGAAATAGAACCATCTTGGAAGCGAATCATTACGGGCGATGAAAAATCCATTAAGACATGTTCGTCTATATATATGCTAACTAGATTTTCAGTTTTTGATCTAGACAGCTGAAATTGGGCACAAAAATTTCTTTTCACAAGACGCTGCACATTTGTCGGAATTAGCCGAATCG